>JAMYXO010007176.1:0-12464 GCA_033310375.1 Conus canariensis
TTTCACTGAGGACACAGGTCTCTGTATGGTTCAGTGGCTTGCCGTTCTCTTGTCTGGACCTCCAAGTTGGTAACGTGGTCTTCGTATGAGATGCCAAGGATCTTGCGGAAGCATCTCATCTCTAATGCCTGAATCCTTCTCTCAAGTTCAGCTTTCAGAGTTCACGTCTCACAGGCATAGAAGAATATGGAAATGAATAGAGAGTGCATCAGTATGATCTTGGAACTGATTGTGATGTTTCTGTCATTCCAGATGGGTCTTAGTCAGGCTAGCGCTGCTGTCGTTTGCGCAACTCTGGACAGCACTACAGGTTTTGATCCCTCATCTGAAACAATTGTGGGTCTGGGTCTGGGCCTGGCAAACAGCCCTTCTGATCCAGACACTGAAGGGCTGGAAAACGTGATGACTTGAATTTCTGTCTTGTTCAAACTGCTGTGAACATTCTCATTGTGGATGCAGCTGCATTCAGGAGTCTGAGGTAGAATTCCATGGGTCGGGGTTAATTGGCAGCGGAATGCTCTGCAAAGTCCATTGTGAGAGCAGCAGCCTGATTTGCTTGTGTACGAATGAGCTGTTCACCGTGTTATGTAGTGTCTATGTTTATGTATGTGAAATTGTGTCCCAGTGTGTGTGTGTGTGTGTGTGTGTGTGTGTGTGTGTGTGTGTGTGTGGTTATGACTCGTGAACGCAGAATTGTGCGTGCGCGCGTGTGTGTGTTTGTATACGTGCACATGCACGTGTGTGTGTGTGTGTGTGTGTGTGTGTGTGTGTGTGTGTGTCCCGCAATTATTTTAGACGTTGATTTGTTAAAACTTGTAAAGCGCCCTGTATCCTACATTGTTACGATGGGTGCTATGAAAGTGGTCCTCATTTTCAGTATGTGCCCATTGCTTAACAACAATGTTGTTAGGTAGGCACTCAAGCTCTTAGGTAGGCACTCAAGGTCTGACCAGCACATTGGGCTAATGCGTAGGTCAGAATCTACTAAGTCGTAGCCACGGGACCCTCTTCTTCAATTCTCTCATCTTAGTTGTTAATTCATTTATCCATCGGCTTAAAATCATACCGTACTGTGGCCTGGAAACTTAGCGGATGTGGTGTAGCGTATATGGACTAGTCCGCACGCAGTGACGCCTTGACGAAACTGAAACTGAAACTGAAACTGTGTATGACATGGCAAATTCAACAACTCCGGATATAACACTGCAAATTCAGCAACAGTGGGTAAAACATACCACATTCAACAACTTTGGATATGACACAGCAAATTCAACAACTCTGGAAAGAGCATAGTAAATCTAGGAAGTCTGGATACAACACTGCAAATTCAACAACTTTGGGTATAACATAGCAAATTCAATAACATAACAGCATCAACAACTGTGGGCATAACGTACCAAATTTTAAAACATTTTGGTATAAGATAGCAAATTCAACTTAGCACATTCAACTCAGGGTATAACAACAAATTCAACAACTCTGGGAAAAAAAACTTGGCAACTTCAGCAACTCTGGGTGCGACCAGGGACCATAATAAGACTATGCTCCTGGTATAACACAGCAGATCGAACAACCTTGGATAAGATCCCATCTCTATTCTAAGCGGATGATCTGGAGATCTGGGGAGGGTACACTGCTTGGAAAATTGATATCCATCAGTAGTTGTCTTGGCTTAAAATGCCAACGTGGCTGATGTCAACCAACATTCGTGTGGGCTTTCGGTGCTTGAAAGTTTGATGCCTGTGAAAAATAAAATGTGTCTGGCTTCAGGGTGTTGGTGATTGATTGACGATTCGTCAATTGCAAATTTCTTTCGCCGTTCTTGACAAATTGAAGTCTTTGACGCTCTCCAGTTTTGTTGTTGTTGTTGCTGTTGTTACTGTTCCTCATGTCGTTGTGATCGACTTTGTTGTTGTTTAAATTTCTAGATATGGTTGTCGTGGTCACTTTGACAATTGTTCCATATGACTGAAACTAACTGTACCCATTGACCATATGTATTTTTCTAACCATTGATCGTATGCATTTTTCTAACCATGATCGTATTTATTCTTTTAAATATTGATCGTATGTATTTTTCTAACCATTGATCACATGTATTTTTCTAACAATTGATCATATGTATTGTTCTAACTATTGATCATATCCGTTTTTGTAACTATTGATCATATGTAATGTTCTAACCATTGATCATATGTATTTTTTAACCATCGATCATATGTATTTTACTAACCATTGATCATAATGTATTTTTCTAGGGACCATCGGCATCACTGGTGGTCTGTATTTTGTTGCAGGTGCCGCTGCCCTTACAGTATCCATCGCCCTGCTTCTGTTCGCCTTCATCGTCAACTATTTGTAAAGCCCCCCCCCCCACCCCCACCCCCACCCACACTCCCACTCCCTCCGCCTTCAGTTACATCTTCGCTCCTTGTCTTTATTACCTTCTTGAAGTGCATCTGATCCTGAAGTACATCTAATCTTGAAGTACATCTAACCTCTGCCTTTCTCATCTTTGTTTATGCTCATCATTAATTGTAGCAAAAAACGTTTAAAAACAACAACAACAACAACCAACAACAACAACAATCTCGTTCATCTTCAGTTACGTTCCTTCTTTGCGTTTTGTTTTTGTGACTGTTTTCACGGTCGTGCCTTAAATTATTCTCTCTCTCTCTCTCTCTCTCTCTCTCTCTCTCTCTCTCTCTCTCTCTCTTGTATATAAGTACATTTGTGAAATGTATTAAGTACTGGTTGAAGATCTTGAAGCTACCACAGTCCCGTTTGAGCATGCTTCTAGAAATGGAAAAAGGTAAAGAAAACTGGGCTCATACGAGTAAAGTAAAGAAAGTCCTTTCAGAACAGGGTTTTGGAATAGTGTGGATGGCCCAGGAAGTAGGGAATGAGCAACAGTTCATTGCAGAATTTAAAGACAGGCTTATTTCTTCTTTTAAACAGAATTGGCACTCAGATATGGAAAGTAAAGAAAAATATCGCTGGTTTTTCTCATTTAAAGATGTGTTTCATTCTGAAATGTTTCTCAATGTCAACAGATAAATGGCACAGAATAAATTACGCAAGATTTAGGTTAAGAACTTTAGGTTTTAATGCGAACAAAAGATGGTTTGAATGTGAAACATCCACAGAATCTCCTTGCCCTGCATGTAGACACATTATTGATGACGAAGAACACTTTCTGTTCCACTGTACTGCTTATAATGAAGTGCGGACAATTTGTCCATTTTTCCAGTTAGATATAGCGAAAAGACAAAATGTCGCTGTCGTGTTATCAACAGATGATGAACTTGTAATTAAATCAGTTGCGAAATTCATTGCGGAAGCATTGAAAATTAGACAGATGAAGGAGAGTGAAATTTAAGATAATGCATTATAAGAGATATCTGAATGAATATTATCATTCATCGCATGTGGAAGAGATCAGTAAGATACAATGTCATCATTTGATTGAGTGGATGGTCGAGTCAGTCTTAAGATTTTTTTTTGTTGGAATTTTTAACCTTACTGCATTACTACTGTGCGTGAGGACATAAGGAAACGTTACGAATTCATTTGTTTTTGTTAACCTTTGATTTGATACACATTAGGAATGAATGTGTACTATTTGTTTGCAGAAAGAAAGGGGGAAATGTTATTGTTCTGTTACCCCTCCCCCCTTGTCAAAAGACCTCTGGTAATGACAATAAAATATCAAAGTGTCAAAAGTGTCTCTCTCTTGTTTGGTTATCTCATCTCTTTCTGTCTGTTTGTCCGTCTGTCTGCCACCCTCCGTCCCTTCTCTCTCCTCCCACCCCTCTTTTCCTTCCACCCCCCCCCCCTCTCTCTCTCTCTCTTTCTTTCTTTCTTCTCTCTCTCTCTCTTCTTTCTTTCTTTCCTCTCTCTCTCTCTCTCTCTCTCCCCCCCCCCCACCTCTTTTTTCCCCTCAAACTACTTTACATAATGATTTACATTTGTGTGCAGTTTTTTTTTTCGATAAATGGTCTTATTTTGCGTCTTTGTATTCCCGCTTTGTAACTGCCCGTTGTCTTTTCTTTCTTTTTTTTTTTTTTTTTCGCAGAGGGAAAAACATAAAAAGAGTGTTTTTTTGAGCGTATTCTCCGCCCGCCCCCCCCCCCCCCCCCCTCTTCCCCCTTCATCAACCTCTTCCTCCCATTCCCTTACCCCCCCCCCCCCCCCCCCCCCCCCCCCCCCCCCCCACTGACTGGCTGCGGTTTAAGAAAAGCTGCAGTGTTTTGTGCCTTCTCCGTGTCGTGTTTATTCTAGTCAGATCTTTGACCAGTTGATCGTCTCGTGAATGCTGCCTATTAATCGTCGCGATTTTTGTTTGTTTGTTTATTTTTGATCTAGTTGCAAAGCGAGAGGACTGCAGGCGGAAATCTAAACAAATCTTAAATAAATGTTAGCGAACCGCCCAGAGAACGTGGACAAACGAGTCACAAGACGAAACACAACTAGTTTCGACCTCTTAGGTCTTCATCAGGTGAGACATTAACGAATAAAACAATGAAAATTCACTTAGCTTTGATCGCTTCAGATCACTTCGTAGGGTTCAGCGCAAGGAAGAAGGCGTTGAATGAGAACGAGGCTGTTGGAAGGGAAATAGTGAGCGAGTCAAAGTCGTAATGAAGATAATAATATTACTGATAGGAATACTAATAATGGTCAAAATACTGAGAAGAAAAAAAAAAAAAGAAAAAAAGATTACTACCAATCTGTGTCAATAAGTATGGGTATGGGAGAAAGGAGAGTGGGTTAGAGGATTCTTAAACAGCAGGGTTGCCGTGGCAACAGTCCCAGAGGCGAAGGCGATCGTGATGTCAATGCCAGTGGTAGTATCAATACTAGCAATAGTATTACTGAATGATACTGCTAACAACGATAGTGAAGGTTAAGGTAATGAAAGCATGATACAGAAATATATTTAGAAAATACATTTTTATAATAATCAAATAAATAAATAAATGAAACATTAAAAATAATAATAAATTAAAAAATCAGTAAATAATAATAATAATAATTTAAAAAAATAATAATAAAATAATAATAATAATGATAATAAATGCATAAATAAGATAGCTATAAGTTGTGTGAGGTGAATAGTGGGAGATAAGGTAGTATGTGTGTGTGTGGTGGGAGGATATTATGGGCTGAGATTGAAGTGGTGGGTTGGTACATGTTACTTTAAGGTGTAGATGCTATTACGATGGAGGGAAGAAGGGGATGGGTTTACGTACTAACTGGGGGAGGGGGAGGGGCAACATATTCACACCTATACACAATCTCTCTCTCTCTCTCTCTCTCTCTCTCCCCCCCCCCCCCCCCCCCCCCTTTCACGACCAACGATAAAGGAGCCAGCATTCTATTTATTATGTGTGTGTGTGTGTGTGTGTGTGTGTGTGTGTGTGTGTTCCATTTGTAATATCAGCCTTATTCATTGGTTACCCCCACCTCCACCCCCAGCAACCGCCATATCCACCAACACCCCTACACACATCATTACTAGGGCAGGGGGAGGGGGAGTAAGTCGATTGATGTAGCAAATGGAGAGACTCAGAGAGTGTAGGAAAAGGGGAAGATGATGATAGCTGCAACCTATGTCTGAGGTAAACAGAGGGAGGTAGGGTGGTATGGGTGTGTGTAGGTGGGGGATATTTCAGGCTGGAGCTGCAGAGATGGAATGGTACATACTACTTTTGGACGTTGATGCCATGAGGGTGGACGGTGCCCAGTTTGGCAATGAGATGAGATTCCTGCATAAGGCGTTCCAAGCTGTCACTCTTAGATTGCCAAAGTGCCAAGACTTTGACATGGTTGATGTTGTGTTGGGCATGGTTGAAGTGTAGAGCGACTGGTTTGGGCCGATGGTGGCGGATGTCGGCCAGGTGTTCAGAGATGCGCGTCTCAAGTGTGCGAGATGTCTCACCTACATAGATCTTACCGCACAGCTGACAGTGGATGGCATACACAATGTTGTGGCTCTGGCAGGAGAAAGTGCGTTTAATAGTGAAAGAGCCTGTGGGGCCATGTAGGATGGTGTCTGGTTTGGTGAGAGAGCAGATTTTGCAGTTGGGTTTTGAGCAGGGGAAAGTACCTGGTGGCTTAGGTGTTGAGATTTTGTTCAGCTTAGAGCGCACCAGTAGGTCGTTGAGGTTTTTGTCACGTTTGAAAGTGATCATTGGTGTGGTCTCAAAGGCAGGTTTATGATTTTCTACTATGTGCCAGTTAGACTTCAGGATCCTGCAGATGGGCAGATTGTGAGGATGGAAGAGAAGGCAGGCAGTGGGTCTGTCTGTCTCTTTGGGAGGTTTAGTTTCCAGAGTAGATGTTCTGGATTTAGCTGCAGTGCGGCTGAGAGCATCACTGATGACGGCACTAGGGTATCCACGGTTGGTGAAAAAATCAGACATTTTGGCTGCTTGTATAGTGAAATCCTCTTCGCTAGAGCACAGTCTGCGTAGGCGAAGGAATTCAGAATATGGAATGCTATTTTTAGTGGACTGGTGGTGGGAAGATGTGTAGTCCAGGTATGAGTGCGCATCAGTAGGTTTGTAGAAGACTGAGGTTTGAAGCAGTCCATCTTTGAGGGAGATAGTGATGTCCAGGAAATTAACTGACTGTGAAATGGTGTAGGTCAGCTGGATGGATGGATGGAAGGTCTGTGCAAAGTTGAGGAAATTCTGGAGGTCATGTTCTGGCATGGATGTGGCTCCCAATCCATCATCTATGTATCTTTTGTAGAGCTCTGGTGTTGGGCCTGTGTAAGAGGTTAGTAGGCGGTGTTCTAGGTGTCCCATGAAGAGGCAGGCATAGGATGGTCCCATTTTGGTTCCCATAGCAACACCACTGATTTGTGAGAATGTGTGGTTGTTGAATTCAAAAGTATTGAGGGTGAGGACTAATTCTGCAAGTCTGACTAGTGTAGCTGTGGGAGGGTGTTGTTGGTTGGGGGGCCGTTTGTTAAGAAAGAATGCGAGGGCCTTCAGTCCATCAGCATGAGGGATGGAAGTGTAGAGAGAGACGACATCAAGGGTAAAGAGGAGGCTGGGTTTGAAAGTGGGATCTGTGTTGTATGAATTAATCATGTTGAGTGTGTGTGTAGTGTCTTTGAGGTATGTGGGGAGGCCTTGTACTATGGGTTGGAGGAGAGAGTCTAAGTACTGTGAAATGTGTTCTGTAGGGCAGCTGCATGCAGATACTATGGGTCTGCCGGGAGTATTGGTTTTGTGTATTTTAGGGAGCAGGTAGAAGGTGGGTTGTTTGGTGTCTGTCATTATGAGGAGTTTGGCTGTCTTCGGTAAGTTGTTATGTTTGATTTCTTGTTTAACTGTGGTTGAGATGAGTTTCTGGTGTTGGGGGAGGGGTGATGCTGTGAGTGGTGTATAGAAATTTGTGTCTGACAGTTGTCTGTGTGCTTCTTTTATGTACAACTGTTTGTCCCAGACCACCACTGCACCACCCTTGTCTGCTGGTTTGATGACAATGTCTTGTCTTTGTCTCAGTGATTCAAGGGCTTTTTGTTCATCCCGTGAGAGGTTGGAATTGCGGACAGGTTTGGATTTAACTTGGGAGATTTCTTTTCTACACTTTTTGATGTAGAGTTCAACTTCAGTGGATTTGTCAAGAGGTGGCTGGCGAAGCACTGGAGTTCGAAAAAGGTGGGTAAAAATGTCTGAGCTGTCTGGTAGAGGGGGCTTGGGCACACCGTCAAGTGCAGCCATCCATCTTAATTTTCTAAAGAATCTTTCAACATCAACGTGGTTTTGATATTTATTGGTGGCAGGCTGAATGGGAATAAATTTCAGACCTTTTGCCAGGACTGATCTTTCATCATTGGTGAGAGTCAGATTATCAGGAATGCAGCGAACAAGGTGGCGGTGTTGCTCATGGGTGATAGAAGGGTCAGTTTTGTGTGTAGGGGGATTCAACTGGTCTGGGTTTGCCTCGTGTTTGTTTCGTAATTTTGATAACTTGTCTTGCTTAATCTGGTAGCAGTGATTGTGAATGAGCTGGTTGTGAGTATGGATGAGCTGTCTGAGTCTTGAAGCAGTGGCTATGGGCATGATGATTGTGGTTTGTTGTTTGAAATGTTGAAGAAGACGGGAGAGAGATTCCAGGGATGAATTGAGTGTTTTGATATGTGCCAACATGAGTCTACGGCTGGCTTGGAATAGAATTCTTGTAGTGGTAGTGGTAAGAGCGGTGTTATGAAGATCGGATGGGGTGTGAGAAAGTGAGAAGCCGCGAGGGGTGATTCGAAAGTCGAATGCATTGTTTTAGAAAGTTGAGATGAGATGCAGATTTCGTTTTCTGAAACTGTGTTTTAGCATATCCTAGTGCAAATGGCTGGATGATAGGTGGCAGAAAATGAATGGACTGGTGAAAACTGGCATGTGTACGGGAGAGGAATTGGGGGGCCGGCATTATGTTCTGATTTAGGTTCTTAGAGTTGAGAGGTCAGGAGTGCCTGATTGCGATCGCACGTACACGACTAAAAACGTATGTTAAACGAAATACGGATCAATGATTAACAGTATACAATGATCGAAAGGCGTATACACGATAACAATCACACACACTGATGACGTAAACAGAAATACAAAACAACGAAGGGTAGCAGTCAGTATGAATCAAAATAGATCTAGTTGCAAAGCGAGAGGACTGCAGGCGGAAATCTAAACAAATCTTAAATAAATGTTAGCGAACCGCCCAGAGAACGTGGACAAACGAGTCACAAGACGAAACACAACTAGTTTCGACCTCTTAGGTCTTCATCAGGTGAGACATTAACGAATAAAACAATGAAAATTCACTTAGCTTTGATCGCTTCAGATCACTTCGTAGGGTTCAGCGCAAGGAAGAAGGCGTTGAATGAGAACGAGGCTGTTGGAAGGGAAATAGTGAGCGAGTCAAAGTCGTAATGAAGATAATAATATTACTGATAGGAATACTAATAATGGTCAAAATACTGAGAGAAAAAAAAAAAAAGAAAAAAAGATTACTACCAATCTGTGTCAATAAGTATGGGTATGGGAGAAAGGAGAGTGGGTTAGAGGATTCTTAAACAGCAGGGTTGCCGTGGCAACAGTCCCAGAGGCGAAGGCGATCGTGATGTCAATGCCAGTGGTAGTATCAATACTAGCAATAGTATTACTGAATGATACTGCTAACAACGATAGTGAAGGTTAAGGTAATGAAAGCATGATACAGAAATATATTTAGAAAATACATTTTTATAATAATCAAATAAATAAATAAATGAAACATTAAAAATAATAATAAATTAAAAAATCAGTAAATAATAATAATAATAATAAAAATAAAAAAAAATAATAATAATAATAATGATAATAAATGCATAAATAAGATAGCTATAAGTTGTGTGAGGTGAATAGTGGGAGATAAGGTAGTATGTGTGTGTGTGTGGTGGGAGGATATTATGGGCTGAGATTGAAGTGGTGGGTTGGTACATGTTACTTTAAGGTGTAGATGCTATGACGGTGGAGGGAAGAAGGGGATGGGTTTACGTACTAACTGGGGGAGGGGGAGGGGCAACATATTCACACCTATACACAATCTCTCTCTCTCTCTCTCTCTCTCTCTCTCTCTCTCTCTCTCTCTCTCTCCCCCCCCCCCCCTTTCACGACCAACGATAAAGGAGCCAGCATTCTATTTATTATGTGTGTGTGTATGTGAGAGTGTGAGTGTGTGTGGTGTGTGTGTGTGTGTGTGTGTGTGTGTGTGTGTGTGTTCCGTTTGTAATATCAGCCTTATTCATTGGTTACCCCCACCTCCACCCCCCAGCAACCGCCATATCCACCAACACCCCTACACACATCATTACTAGGGCAGGGGGAGGGGGAGTAAGTCGATTGATGTAGCAAATGGAGAGACTCAGAGAGTGTAGGAAAAGGGGAAGATGATGATAGCTGCAACCTATGTCTGAGGTAAACAGAGGGAGGTAGGGTGGTATGGGTGTGTGTAGGTGGGGGATATTTCAGGCTGGAGCTGCAGAGATGGAATGGTACATACTACTTTTGGACGTTGATGCCATGAGGGTGGACGGTGCCCAGTTTGGCAATGAGATGAGATTCCTGCATAAGGCGTTCCAAGCTGTCACTCTTAGATTGCCAAAGTGCCAAGACTTTGACATGGTTGATGTTGTGTTGGGCATGGTTGAAGTGTAGAGCGACTGGTTTGGGCCGATGGTGGCGGATGTCGGCCAGGTGTTCAGAGATGCGCGTCTCAAGTGTGCAAGATGTCTCACCTACATAGATCTTACCGCACAGCTGACAGTGGATGGCGTACACAATGTTGTGGCTCGATGTGTTCAGAGATGCGCGTCTCAAGTGTGCGAGATGTCTCACCTACATAGATCTTACCGCACAGCTGACAGTGGATGGCGTACACAATGTTGTGATCTGTAAAGTTTTATTTTTGGTTTGTATGCACAGTATGAACATATGATTTAGCATACATGATACACTCAAGCACTCTGAGTTCATTCGGATTTTAAATGATTTGTTCCGGACTCTGACAATATCTTTTTATTGCAAGCGGCTGACAGTTAAGACGGGCTTCCCCAACGAAATCGTCGATTGTACGTTTTTTTTCTTTTTCCACGTAATGATATGACATATAGTCTCCATAGGGACGCTGGGTTGTCTTTCAAATTGAATGTTTTCCCACTTTCAGGCAATTCTGTGCTAGTGCTTTCCTGGTTTTTAGTTAGTCTGTTTGACCCTTGCTTTTTGGAAAAAAAAAAAACAAATTTTTTTTTCGTCTACTGGATATCTTCTTTCACGACCCATTCACTTTTCACCAATTCGTCTTTGCTGAAGAAAGTATTTGTTCCTTCTTTCGTTCCACTTGTCAACATTCCAGTATTTCTATAGTGTGATCGGGCGACTTGGTGGTGAAACTGAACACTGTTTACAGTGCACTCTAACTGTCTATTCTTCAGAATCCCCTTGCCAATGTGACCTTTTGATGTATTTTTTGTGTGGCATCTTTAGGTTCGTGTGTTATTGGTGGGTTTTTTATTTTATTTATTTTATTTTTTTACGCTTTTCTGTATCTGGACCCCCCCCCAAATCAAGCTGAATGGCGGATTTTTTTTTTTTTTCTTATTTCGGTTTAGGTTCATATGAATCTAGGATGTCAGTACGTAAGCGTCTCGTATGTTATGAACTCGTGTGCATAACAACGTGTGCGCGTGTACATTGCAGACTTTTTTTTTGTTGTGATCAGACATTCTATTTTGTGTCGGAAAGGGGTCGGGCCCCCAAAAAGGCCCGGGTTATCAAAACAATGACCCCGATTTGGAAAAATGTGGAAATAAATTTAAGAACACATTTCAAAATACACGTTGAGTTGAAGTATTTCAACAACTGATTTTAGGTTACACTTGCTGGGGGAAGGTGACAAAAAGGGGGGGTTCGGTTTAAACCCCCTTTACCCAAAGCGGGGCGTCCAGTGCCCCGTCCCCCCCCTTTTCCCCCGTAAAAGGGCCCGGCCTTGTGGAAAGGGGGGCCCCACCTGGGTCAATCCGCCGCTTTAACAAAACCCTGAGCCGAAACGGGCCCACCACCCAGGGAAAGGGGGAATGTTTCCCAAACCATAAACCCGGGAGGACCGCGGGGGACCGCCCGGCCGCGGCTGTGGGTTTTAACCCCCAAAAGAGGAGGGGTAGGGGAACCCCCTGCCCCCCGTAAACCCTTTTTTTCCCCCGGGGAACAAACTTGTTTTTTCTACTACGGCTTCAAACCCTTTTCCCCAACCCTTTAACACAGGATTTTTCTTTGGGTTTTTTTTTGTGGGCCTAAATTTTTTTTTTTTTGTTTTAAAATTTTAAAGGGCAAATGAATGCCACTGAAAGGACGAAAGTTCCCTATTAAAATGCGCTTTTTTTTTGTTTTTCTTTTTTTTTTTTTCAAAGGGACGTAGATGTTTCTCCTCTCTCTCCTCCTCCCTCTTCTCTCACCTATCCTTTTCTCTCACCCCCCCCCACACACCCACCCTGCACACCCCCCACCACCCCACACACAACCCCCGAGGCTGCCATAAAGAAATGTACTTTTTTCCCTTTTTTTCAATTTTTAAACACTACAAAGTAAATGATTTTAAACAAAAAGCAAAAGCCTTTAAATTTAAAAAGTTTGGGGAAACCCCATGCTTAAAATTTAAAAAAAATGGCTGAGGTGGTGGGTTTTTTAAAGTTTTCAAAAAGGCCCCCTTTTTTTAATTATTCTTGAAAACATTTTGATAGGCCGAACAAAAAAAGGGATAAAGTAAGGACAATTTTTGGACGAAGCAACATTTTTCAAACTTCAATTTTTGCGTTGGCAGTGGGTTTTTCTTTTATGTTTACGAGAACAAAACTTTTGAAGTCTTTAAAATACGAGCACATCATTTGCGTTTCTTCTTTTCCCTAAGAAGGGGAAATCTTG
>JAMYXO010007177.1:0-12464 GCA_033310375.1 Conus canariensis
GGGGGGGGGGGGGGGGGGGGGGGGGGGGGGGGGGGGGGGGGGGGGGGGGGGGGGGGGGGGGGGGGGGGGGGGGGGGGGGGGGGGGGGGTGGGGGGTTTTTGGGGGTGTGGGGGTGGGGTGGTGGGGGGGGGTTTGTTTTTTTGGGTGGGGTTGGGGGTGGGGGGGGGGTTTTGGTTTTTTGGTTTTTTTGGGGGGGGGTTTTTTTTTTTTGGGGGGGGGGGGGTTTTGGTTTTGGTTTTTTTTTGGGGGTTTTGGTAAAAAATTGGGGAGAAGGTTTTTTTTAAAGTTTTTTGAAAGTTTTATTTCTAAATTTTAAATATTGATTAAATTGAATAAAATGTGGAAAATTTTTGGAAAAGTTTGTAGTTTTTTTGTGTTTTTTTTTTAAATGAAAATCAAATTGGTTTTGGGGGCCCTTGGGTAAAAAATTTTTTGTTGTTTGTGGGGGGGTTTTTTAAAGTTTTGTGTTTTAAACTTCCTAAAAAAAATTAAAAAAAAAAAATTGGGAAATAATTTAATTAAAAAAAAAGGAGTATAATAAAGAAAACATTTTTAATTAAGAAAAAATTCCAAAACCCCCCCCCCCCCCCCCCCCCCCCTCTTAAATTTTTTTTTGAGAAGCTTTTTTCCTCTTCCTTTTATGGAAACTTATCACTCTACAGTAAATTACACTTTGACAAAAAACTGCCAGTGACAAAACATGCTGGGGGACAAAAAATGCTGCTTATTATATTTTAGTATACCAAGAACCCCAATTAAACACCTTGCTGGACTAACTAACTGAAAGGAACAGAAAACCTACAATTAAACACCTTTCTTGGGAAAAAAAAAAAAAAAACAAATCTGAAAAACAAAAACCCCCCATTAAACACTTGCTTGGGCTGAACTAATTTAAAAACAAAAACCACAATTAAACACCTTGTTTGGGCTGAACAAAACTAAAAAAAAAAGAAAACCTACAATTAAACACCCTTTTTTTTTTTTTGCTTGGACTAACAAAACTAAAGGAACAAAAACCCTGGCAAACACGGGAAAAAAAATTTATGGGCCCTTTTTGTTTCAACCAAGCTAACAAAATAAATCTACAAAAAATTTGAGGTACACAGAACCTACTACAAAAAACTGATCTCACATCATCATACTTCAGATTTACAATGTATGTATTCCCCTTATTTCACTGAGTAATTCTTTGATTTACCAGTTGTACTTCACTTTTTTACACATTATGTACTCACGATTACACTTTATGTACTTCACTGATTTACCCCATTAAACTACCATTGTTTTTACACTGCTGTACTTCATTGTTTTACCATGTTTACTTCACGTTTAACTTATTAATTTATTAAACTGATTTACACATGTATTATTTTCACTGTTTTACACATGTAATACTTCACTGTTCAAGTTGCCGGGAACCAACTCGAAGCAACCCAAAAAAGCGGAGTATAAAAATTATTCTTTAATCAACTGCTCTCAATTCCACGATTACAAAAGGCAAAAAAAACACTTTGTTCCCATCGACCCCGCAAATAAAAGGGGTCACACGAAAAACAAAAAAGAAAGGGAAGAGAAGAGAGAGGGGGGAGAGGGGGTTCAATTTTTTCCCTTTTTCCCTCTATTTTCCCCCATTTAGGTGAAGAGACCCTGCGGCTGCTGACGATTTTGTTTTTCCCAACTGGGGGTTTTTGAGGGGGAGAGAAAAATTTTGGAACATCATAATACATTTTTGCAAAATCAAACATATAAAATCTTTTCCTTTTTACCCCCTTTCCCTTTTCTTTTAATCCTAATTTTTTTTTTTCCCTCCTTTCATACCAAGGCAGAAGGGGGAAACGGGGGAGGGACGGGGATTTTTAAAAGGCAATCATATTATTTTAAATGATGAAGGTATAATAATACTAATATATTAAAAACAATGCTAGAATCATCACATAATGGGATTGTTCACAGCACCCATCCAAAAAATTAAGGTTCCAATGCTTACGAATTTTTAAAAAATTTCTTTTCTCTCCCCCTTTTCTCTCCCCCCCCCCCCCACACCACACAACACACACCACACAAAAACCCAAAACACTAGCACATAATCATGGAGTGTAACACTACACTGCATAACAGAGGTAACAGAAAATTCATACCGAGTAATGTGGCATTGACGGGCACAATTTACTTATTTAGAAATATTTTGGTGGTATTCTGCAACAAGATCAAACACTTTTTAACTGCGACATGGAGGAAGTGGCATTTTATTTTAAAAACAAGAAGATATGAGAAACACGGGGGCTTGAAAAGGCCCGAAGGAATTTGAAATATTGGACATAAACAAAATGACCAAAGGGAAATGGGTGTGTGTATTTAAAAACGGGGAAAAGCGTTATTTTTTTGACATCATTTTCCCTACATTTCCCTCCCAAATTTAAAAATATTCTATTTTTTAAAAATTTCCTTTATTCTCAGTTTGTTTTTTCTTAAATGCAAAATTTAAAAACCAATGCATATTTTTAAATTTAATTTTCAAAATCCACATTTGTACTTTCTTATTTCAATGGACTCCTTCCCCTCTCTCTCTCCCTCCTCTCTTTTCCCCTTCCCTCCCTCCCCCCCCAAACCAAAACCCCCACAAAACCACACACCACAAAAATCAAAACCACAATATTTACTTTTTTCTTCTAGACGGGAAATGTCAAAAATTGGTTTTGTTATTGTTTGTTGGGGGCATGGAAATATGGGGGTTTTTGGGGTTTTCGGGGGCAACAATGGTGGGGAGGTTTATTAAAAATTGGCTTCCCATCAATGAAGACGTCTGGCACGGGGGTAAGGCCCCCTTTAATTCCCCCAAACTCCGGGAACACACATTTTGAAAAAAAAAAAAAATCACGGAGGGCAAACTAATGTCACAAAGCCAGAAAACACAGTGCGGCAACCACCAGATCTCCTAAACCCAACGCCAAAGGTTTTTTTTCTTAAAAAGTTTCCCCTTAAAGCTCCCATCCATTTTAAAATAAACTAAGTATTTAGAAAACCTTGAATTGAATGACTAATAAATTGGGGTATGTCCCTTTTAGTTTTTACTGCCATAAATCTTGGGAATTCATCTAACAGGGCCCACCCTAAAGTTTCCTCAAAGTCATCATGTCGATAGGGAAACTCCACACCTGAGATACTGTCTTCTAAATTGGGGGATGCATGGTAAGTGCACCAAAAACCATATGGTAGGTTGGAAACCCAAGGGGCAACAACCAATAAAAAAATTAAAGGGGAAAAAGGAGTTTTTTCCCTTTTTTCACTTTCCAAAACAGGGAAAATCCCTCCAGCCAACACACCTCACTTTAAACAGAGAACCACTGCAAAACCCAACACTGTGCCTGACCAAAAAAGGCCTTCAGAAATTTGTGCTATTTTTCCCCTTCCAGTTTTCTGGGCCACCTCATTCAAAGCATTCAAAACTACTGTACTACTATTATAAAACTCCAACCCCAAAATAAAAGAACAGTCCATGTATGCTTTTTTGTTTATTAAATTTTGGGGATTAAAATGAAAATAAAAGCCACTTTTAAAGAAAATTTGCATTTTAAAAAACCCAACATAAATAATTTTTTGAATGAATGGGACTTTCCCTTTTGAAATAAAAATTTTAATTTTCAAATGCAGTATCGCAAAAACTTTGTCCCAAAAATACAAAAAACACATCGCTCTCTTCTTCAGTCTGAGTTTCACATTTTTCTTAAAATTTACATAAAAATCAAATTTCCCCCAAACAAAGATAAGGGGGGGGTACTCTTGAACAAAAAATTTTCTGTAAAGGGCAAAAATTTGTATATGAAAAATTTTTACACAAAAATTTTATTATAAATATCTATCAATTTACAACAGCTAATAAAAAATTTTGGAATAATTTTGTTGTGATTTTGTAACAAAACCAATTTTTAAAAAAAAAGTCCTAGTTTTCCCAAAAATTTAAATTTAGCCCAAATTGTGACAATGATAGTGGACAAAATAGGCCCCCCCGAAGGGGTAATATCATTGATTATCCATACTTTATCAAGCTTAAAAATTTCTTTTAAACTTTGGGTTTTCATAATGACATTGAACAAAAACAAAAACAAAGCAATACAAAAGCAAAACAACAGAAAAACCAAGCAAAGTTCCATCTGTTTAAAATCCCTTCAATTGTAAAAATTTTTTTTTTTCTAAAACATCTCCAGCACTCTCGTTAATTTATAGTAAATATTTATTTTAAAACGGTTTTTAAAAAATCCCGGGAAAAACGGCGATCGTTTTAAAAAAGCAGAAAAAGAGGTGTCCCTGGGATTTTTCCCAAAAACAATGGGCTGCTGTAATTTTAATTATTTTTTTCCCCGAAGGGTTCTTAATTTGAGTACATTGGTAATTATGGGAAATGAAATTTCCAAACCCCGCTCCTGAGTAAAAACTTGATTTAATAGTTTTATTCTAGGTGTGGGAACCGGAATTTGGGTTTAATCCCTTGGGTTTATGCTAAAATTTTGGGCTGAAGATTTTTTCAAACCCAGCAAAATTTTTTATTACAAATTTGTTGACAGCAAAATTCTTGTAACGAAGAGCCCCCCTTTGTTATCCCTTCCTAAACTAGGGGTTTTAATCGCTTTGGGGCCTTTTGTAGCACTTAGAGGTTTCTGGCATTAGCACTAGAAACAAATGGTTTTTAAACAATAGAGAAAAACATTGCGGGGGAACAATTTCCGGGCTAAAGGGTTTAAGAAATGCTTAATCTTTGATTGTTTGCGGTATTTTTTACATAAACTGGAAGAAAATAAACCAAGAAAGATTTTTCAACAAACCCTAGAACTCAGGGCTTCCACCACTTAAATTTCCTTTTATTGATAAAAACCTAAAAAAAATCAAGGGGAGAAGAAAAGTAAAAAAAAAAATCTAAATGTTTGGACTTTTAATGTACTAAATTTTTATCAAGTTAAATAAATTTCCCCTTCCCTACAACTACCGCAAAAAACTTTAAGAAAATGTTTTGAACTAAAAAATTTCCAAGAAAAAAAAAACATTGAAGCAAATTTTAAAATTAAAACATCACCAAACATCCTGATAAGGTTAAATGAGTTTAAAAGGGGTAAACATCAAAAAGGAAAAAAGAGAAAAAAAAAAAAAGTTGTGGGGGGGGGGGTGTGTTGGTTTGTTGGTGTGGGTGTTTGGTCAAAAATTTTTTCCTCCCTGGGGACCAGGCCGGGGGTGCCCCCCAACATCCATTCTATAAAAAGATCACAACACAAACTTAACACCGGGTTCAAACAACAATCCAACCAAATTTAAAACACCCAGGCTAACAACAGAGTCACAACACAAATTTAACATCCTTTTTACAACAAGCCCAAAACCCAAAACAACACCTTCTTCAAAATCCAAAACCCAAAATCACCCAAACAAACAACAAAAAAAAACAGGAAAGGGTTCCCATCGTTAAAAGCCCCTTCATTGAAAACTTTGTTTTTTCTAAATCACTACCACCCTTTGCAGTTAAATTTAAATTTAAAAGGGGAAATTTTTTTTTATGCCAAACCACCCATTCTGTATTTTTAATTTGATTAAACATTTAACTTCACATGCAAACTCAAAACCCCTTGGTTTTGGTGCCCCCTTGAGTAACACATTTTTTTGTTTGGTGTTGGGCTTTTTTAAGACTGCATAAACTTTCCCAAAATTTCCATCTTAACAAACGTTCCTACTCAAAATTTAAAAAAAGATGTAAAACAAATGAATTGCTATCTCACAAAACGAACAATTTGATAATAAATAGGTTTTAATCTCAAATAAAAGGCACCCCCCCCCCCCCCCCCCCCCCCCCCCCCCCCTTTCTGTAAAGTCTTTCTGATGAAGTCTTTTTTTCCTCTTCCTTCAGGGAATCTTAATGCACCTACATTTATTGACCTTTTACAAAAAACTGCCAGTGACAAAACAGCTTTACAAAACATGTGCTTTATACTTTATTTAAAACCCGAACCCCAATTAAACACCTTGCTTGGATGAACTAAACTGAAAGGAACGAAAACCTTCAAATTTAAAAACCTTTCGGGGCGAACAAATCTAAAACAAAAACCCCCAATTAAAAACTTCTTCTACTTTAAACTAAAGGGAAAAAAAAACCTTTCAATTAAACCTTGCTTGGGCTGAACTAATCTGAAAGGAACGAAAACCACAATTTAAAAACCTTTTTTACGAACAAAATTAAAGAACAAAAACCCCAAATTAAAAAATTCTTGGACTTTAATTTAAAGAACAAAAACCCACAAATTTTTAAACAACTTCTACTGAAAAACTGAAACAAAAACCCTAAACACAGGGAAAAAAAATTCATTTATTTAACAAATAAAAAAGGAATTTACCAATTTTAACACAAACCTTATTTCTAAAAATGATTACAACAAATACTTCCTATTTTTAATGTTGTACTTCCTATTTACACATGTATAAATTCATTGATTTTTTCCCATTATTTTACTTCACTGATTTTTCACATTATGACTTCATGTTTACACATTTTGTTTTCTTTTTTCCCTTTTAAAATTATTTCACATCATGTACTTCATTGATTTTTTTAAACCATTTGTAGACTTCACTATTACACATGTATTCTTCACTGTTTAACATTAAACTTCACTGATTTAAGTGCCTGGAAACCCGACTCTGAATGCAAACCAAAAACGGGGGTAGAAAAATTTTCTCATTAAATCATGCATCTCAATTTTCCCATTTAAAATAAAGGGGAAAAAAACACTTTTTCCCATCTGACCTCCGCAAAAAAAAGGGCACACGAAAACAACAAAAGAAGAGAGAGAGAGAGAGGGGAGAAAAGAGGGGGGTCAAAAATTTTTTTCCCTTTTTTCCCTCTATTTTTTCCTTAAGGAGGTAAAGGGGACACCTGCGGGCCCGCTGACAGCATTTTGTTTTTCCCAACAGTAGGGGCTTTGAGGTGGAGAGAAAAAACTTTGGAGCATGATATATACTTTTTTTGCAAATGAAAAACCGGTTATCAATCTTTTCCCTTTTTTACCCCCTTTTCCCCCTTTTCTTTTTAATCCTAAGTTTTGTTTTCCATCCTTTTCATACCAATGGGCAGGGGTTGCAGAGACGGGGGGAGGGCGGGGATTCTTAAAGGTCTAATCATTTGATTTTTAAAATGAGAAGGTGATAAAAATAATACTAATACTTTTAATAACAATGCTATGAAATTCATCATCTAATGAGGATTTGTTCTACGAAAACCCACCCAAAAAATTTAAAGGGTTTTCCAAGGTGTTTAAAACGAATTTTTTAAACAAATCTCCCCTTCTCTCTCTCTCTCTCTTTTCCCCTCTCCTCTCTCTCACACAAAACCACAAAACACACACCCCAACACCCCACACACACACACACAAAAAAAGCACATAGTACATGGAGTGAAACCCACATACACGGAAATAACAAAAGGTAACGGGCTATTCATACACGAGTGAATGTGTGATGTGACAGGCAGCAAATTTACTTATTTAGAAATTTCGGGGGGTTTTCTGCAACTAATGATCAAAAAATTTTTTAATTTGGGGGGACATGGGGGAAGTGGCTTTTGATGTGGGTTTAAAAACAATGAAAGTAGTGAGTTCAACAGCATGGTTGTTTAAAGAGGAGAATCCCCCTAGAAGGAATTTAAAAAATTTTGGATATCAGACAAAGAGTAGCCCAAAAGGGGGAATGGGTTTGAAATGTGTTTTTCAAAGGGGGTCGGGAAGAAAGACAGACTTTATCTTGTAATTTAGACATGCAGATTTATCCTACATTAACCCACCCCCAATTAGTACATATTCTATTCTATAAAATTCTTTTTTCATCTAGATTTTTTTTCTTTTTAAAGGGTTTGAAAAATTGCAAAGCCCCAAGGGCATAGTTTTTCAAAAAAAATTTTTTCAAAACCCCAATTTTTTGTGTACTTTACTTTAAACCCAATTTTGACTCCTGTCTTTTCTCTCTCCTCCCCTTCCTCCCCTTCTCTCTCTTTTTCTCTCTCTCGCCCCCACACACACACACCCCACAAAACACAAACCAAAACCCCAAAACAAAAAAAATATTTACAATCTTTTTTTTTCTTAGAGGGAAGATGTAAAAATTTGCTGGGGTTTTTATTGTTTTTGCTGGAAATGGAAGGAGTGGAGTTTTGGGTTTGTTCGGGGCGGGACAGAGGGTCGGGGGTTTATTCAAAAATTTGGCCTTCACCCGCAATAAAGCCCGTCATGGGACCGGGGTTTGGAATTTGTTTCCCTTTAATTACCTTCCCCGAACTCCGGAACACACATTTGAAAAAAAAAAAAAAAACAGCTGGATGGCAGAACTAATGGTCCCCAAAACCGCAACACAGTGCGGGAGCCACTCAGATCTCCTGAAAACCAAAATGCCAAAAATGTTTTTTTTTTCTTAAAACAGTTTCCCCAATTTTGGGAAAAATTTTTAAATTTTTAAATAGAACTAAAATAATTTATGGGAAAAACCCCTGAAATTTAAAGACTAATTAAAATTTGGGGTTGTCCCCTTTTGGGTAGTTTCAAATTCCAAAGAAATCTTGGGGGAAATTTAAGTCATGAACAGGGGCCCCACTCCCCGAAAGTTTTCCCCCCAATGTTCATCATGTCGTTTGGAAAAAACTCCACAGCCTGGAACTGTCTTCATGAATGGATGATGTGCCCTGGTAGGGTGGGGCAGGCCCAAAAACGGCAGATGATTTAGGTTTTAGGGAAACCCAAAGGGAAAAACAAACCCAAAAAAGAGAAGGGAAGGGAACAAAGTGGGGGTTTTTTTCCCCTTTTTTTTCACTTCCAAAGCCGGAACAAAGCACACTCCAGCCCAAAAGCACCTCACTTATATATCAGAGAACCGGGCTGAAAACCAGCAAAAATGTCCAAAGACCAAACAGGCCCCTTTCAGGGAAATTTTTGCATTTTTTCACAGCTTTCCCTGTTGTCTGGCTCACCGTCCCTTCAAAAGGGATTCAAAAAATACTGTACACTATTGAAGGAAAAAATTCCCCCAAACCCAAAGGGAAAAAATGAAGCATGTCCATGTGAAAGCTTTGTTGTTTTATTAAATTATTGGTGATTAAAATTGCAAACCCCAAGCCCCCTTTTTTAAAGAAATTTGCGATTATAAAAAACCAAAAAACATGAAATAATTTCTAATGAAGGGAAAGGGAGGCATTTCACTTTTTCGAAATGAATATTTCAATTATTCCAAAAAAAGGGAGTTTTCAGCAAGAAAATTTGTCCCTGAAAAATACAAAAAACAAACTGCGGCTTTCTGTCAGTTCTAAGGTATTCACATTTTTACTTAAAGATTTTTCAGAAAAAATCAAGTTTTTCCCCCAAACAAAGGATTTTAAGGGGGAAAGGTTTGCCTTGAACAAAAAAATGTTTTTCTGTAAAGGGCACACAAAAAGATTTTGTGTATATGAAATTTGACACAAAAAATTTAATTATAAAAATAGTCTATAGCAAGTTTTCCCCAAAAGACTAATAAAAAAAAATTGTGAATAATTTTGAGTATTATTGAACAAAATCCAGGTTTAAAAAAAATCCGTTCGCAGAATGTTCACCCAAATCGTACAAGAATGGACAAAAAAACAACCGAATGACCGGGGCATTAAATTCACTGTTTTATTGGCTTAAAAATTTTATTTTTAAATTTTTGGATTTTACAGAAACATTTTGAAAAATCAAGAAACAAAGTGAATCAAAAGCAAAAAACAAAAAAACAAGCAAATTTCCATTCTTTCAAATCCCTTCATTTAAAAATTTTGTTTTTTTAAATCATCTCCTCACTCTCGTTTTTTGATTCCAATCTCTCACTTTTTCAACTTTTAAAAAATCTGGAAAAAACCGTTCATTTAAATTTTACAAAAAAAAGGGGGTTTCCCTTTTTTTTCCCTAAAACAAAGGCTCTTGAAAGTTAATTTTGTTTTTTCCTAAGATTTTGTAATTTATCATGGGAAAATATAAGTGAATTCCAAAACCCGTACCGGGTTTTAAATAAAATTGAAATAATGTTTCTATGTGGGGAAACCCGAAATTTGGGTTATCCCTAGGGGTTTCAAATTTGACTGAAATTTTGTCAAACCCATCAATTTTTTGATTCCAAATTTTTGACAAACTTTTTTTAAGGGAAAACCCCCCTTTTGATTTCCCTTTCCCAGACTAAATTTAATAGGGTTTTAAGTCCTTTTTTAAAAACTTTTTAGGTTTTCGGCTTGCACTTCAAACTAGTGTTAACAAAATTGTTAAGAAAACAGTGCGCTGGAAAAATTTCCGGCATGAAGGGTTTTAAAAAATGCTTAAACGGCTAATGTTTTTCTGGAATTGATTTACATAAAATCAAAGATAACCAAAAAATTATTATCAAAATAAGCTAATCTCGTGGCTTTCCACCATTCAATTCCTTTTTGTAAAAAATAAAAAACAAAAAAAGAGAAAAAAGGAGGGAAGGGGAGAAGAGAAAATGCTAATTCTTGACTATTAATGAAGCTAATTTTATTAATCAAAAAAAATTCCCTTAACTCCCACAACAACCTCAATAATCTTAAGAAAGCTTAAAAATACAAAAACAAAAAAAAAACATTTCAAACTTCTCTTCATCACACAAAATCCGAAAAGGTTTGACTTTGGGGGTTTCAGCAAAAAAAAGGGAAAGGGGAAAGGAGAAGAAGAAAAAGGGGGAGAAAAAGGGGGGGGGGGGGTTTTTGGGGGGGGGTGGTGGGTTTGTTCGTGTTAAAAGTTTTTTTCCCACCGAGGCCAGGCCCTTGGGGGGACCCCACCGGGGAAAACCTTTCTTAAAAAATCCCAACCCCAAAAAAAACATCCGGTTTTACCGGGCCCCCTTACTCCAGGGTTTATCCGATCCCCCTTAAAATCCGTCTAACAAAAAGCAAACACAAACTAAAAACCCTTCTATACAAAAATCACACACAACTCTCAAAAAAAAACCCCAAAACACAGGGAATTCCATTCTGTTCAAAACCCCCAGGGAAACTTGGTTTTTTTTTAAAAAATCTACCCCTTCCCGCCGTGAAATGTTAAAAAGTGGTTATTTTAAGCCAAAACCCCCATTTTTGTTTTAATTTCTTAAAATTTTAAATTTAAAGACTAAACTACCCGGGGTTTTTTTTGGGCCCCGAAACCAGGGTTTTTTTTGTGGGTGTTGCTTTTTAAAAACTGAAACAAAAAATTCCTGCCTCTACCAAAAGTTCCTCACATCAAATTAAAAAAAATAAAATACAAATAAGGTTGCATCATCAAAAAACAAAAAATTTGTATATAAATGGGAAATTTTTAATCTAAAAACGTTCCAAAACCCCCCCCCCCCCCCCCCCCCCCCCCCCCCGCCCCCCCCCCCCCCCCCCCCCCCCCCCACTTTGGGGGCCCCAAAAATTTCTTTTCCCTCTTTTTTCGGAACCAGAACCCCCTTAACCCCCTTTTCTAACAAAACTCCCGTAAAAAACCCCTTGGGCAAACAACTAAAAGAAAAAACCCCCATTAAACACCTTTTACAAAACTGAAAAAAAGAAAATTCCAATTCCCTGCTGGACGACAAATCTAAAGAAAAAAAACTCACAAAAAACCCGCTTGGCTAACTTTAAAAACAAAAAATTTACAATTAAACCCTTTCTTACAAAACTAACAAAAAGGAACAAAAACCCTAAAATTAAAACCTTGCTTACTGAACAAATCGAAAAAAAAAAACCCTGAAAACACGGGAAAAAAAATTCTTGCCCTTTTTTTGAAACCAAAAGCAAACAAAGATTTACACAAATTTGAGACACAAACCAATTAATCTGAAAAACGATCTCCCATAAAACATACTTCACGTTTTCCCAATTTTTTACTTCTTTTAACAGTATGAATTCATTGATTTCCAGTATTCTTCACTTTTTACCTTTTAAACCACTTTTTTTACACCAGTATGACTTCCTGATTTACACTGTCTACTTCATTTTTTTACACATGCATTACTTCTTTTTATTTACACTTTATTATTTCACGTTTAAAACACATGTAGTACTTCCTATTTACACATTATGATTCACTGTTTTAAACCCCTTGAAAGACTTCCTATTAAATTTCCGGGAACCAGACCCCTTGAATCAACCCAAAAACAATTAAAAAATTTTCAAACAACTCCAGCCTTTCCATTAAAATAAACAAAAAAAAACCTTTTTTCCCTCTACCCCCGCAAATAAAAGGTTCCCCCGAAAAAAAAAAAGAAAGAAGGAAAAAGGACAATTTCCCTTTTTCCTTTTCCCTCATTTCCAACTAAGGAAAACCCGCTGGGGTGCGACCTTTTTTTACCCGTACTTTGGGGGGGGAAGAAACTTTGGGGAAAATGCATATTAATTTTTTTCAAAATGACAAAATAATCAATCATTTCCTTTTTTCCTCTTTTCCCTTTTCATTTTAAAC
>JAMYXO010007178.1:0-12462 GCA_033310375.1 Conus canariensis
ACAAACTGCTGGAAGACAATGAAATGCTGAGGAAAAGTAAACTGAGCTCTGGTGAGTGTGTATGTATATATACATGTGTATGTGCATATTTATGTATGGACATGTACATGCAAATGCATTCAAAAGGAAGGTGGTCATTGCATAGCTCAGTTCAGGCATGTAGAGAAAGGGGTGGAGGGGCAAAAGCGGGGACAAATCTTGAAAACAGTATGAAATTTAACTTTGCCTCTTTGATCCATATGTAGTGATACTGACACTGACTATTGTCAGTTCACTATACTGAGTAGTACTCTTCTGCATCAGAAGCACAAGGAAAATGGTTCCTCACACTACCTTACATGCTGTTGCTCTCAGTCAGACTCCCTTCCAGTAAAGACTGGCTGTTTTTCCCTAAAACAGTTTTGTCTTTGTCTGCTCTAGATTTGCTTCCTGATAAAGGAGACTGTTCCATTAAGGACACAGTTTGAGCTGATTCTGTATTGCCAGTGTTTTTTCTTTTGTTTACCATGGAGACTGAGCTGATACAGATTGTTGAACAGCAGTTGCTTAAGAATGACCACTTGAATTCAAATTTAGAAACTAGCATACTCGGAGAGAAAGACAATCATTTATAACATACATAAAAGTCAAAGTACTCTCCTGTCAGAAAGTTCTTTTTATTTTGAAGGACGAAAACAGGCCATAGTTTAAACTCTACACAGTGAAACACAAATGGGTGATCTCAAAAAGCGATTTGTTGTTTGTAATGCAGAATGAAAAAAAAAAAAGAGTTTCTGGCTGTTCAGTATCAGCTGAATTTTAGGCAAAAGCCAGCTGATTTGGTCCAACCTGCCAGCTCTTACCATTTGGTGCAAGTGATTTAGCTAGTCTGCAAATCATAATGTATCCATGGTTTAAGGCTGTGTCAGACCAATTGACACCGGCTAGAACACCAAGGCTACATCAAAATGTTGTTATGGTCTGCATAGTTATGCGGGGATTGTCTTCAGTTGTGACAAGCTCCTAGCATAACACCATCAGTCTCCAAAATCCCTCGAAGTCAGAGTGTGGCTGCCCATGTGGCAGGGTAATCAAAAACGGTCACACGTAATGTTCTGATCCCCAGATAATGCATTTGTACTATAGCATTCAAGTGCTTCGGCTGTTCGGATGATCCCTGGAGTCTTTTAGCCAGGGTACGACAACAACAACAACATAACGTATAAAAAAAGTGTCTTTTCTTTTTCATTATGGGTGCTCAATTTTATCAGTGCATTTGATAGCCAGATCGTGAAAACATCATCTCCAAAAGCAAGGCAGACTGTATCAAAATTGATGCACTGCAGTGTGCAACTAATCAGAAATGTTCTTCAGTCAAGATTGACTAGCTGTATTTGTTGCATTGAAAACAACTTTGCAGGTGAAGGTCAAGTAGACACACATTGTAGAGCACCATCATGTTGAAATGAAAAGATCTAACCACTGATGGCAAAAATAATGAAATGCCTGATTAAGAAAAAAAAAAAAAGAAGAAAGTACCAGTCTAACACAACTTCAAAGAGGACAGAAATGGCATTGATGCATTAGGAGTTCAGACATGGTAGTTCACTATGCTCATCATAAAATCAGCTGCATGGGTTTCAGCATCACACCTGCCAGCATTTTTGACATCAAGAAACATCTCACTCCTGAAAATCTCAGATTACTCTGAAATCTGAAAAAAAAAGAAAAAAATTGCTTTTGCATGGGGCCAGGGTTTGCTGGTCTGTTTAGGTTTGAATGAAACATTTCTGCCCTGGGATGGGCGTTTCTAAAAGTTCAAATCAGTGCATGTGGACGTCAGTATGAAACCAGGGGACACACTGATCTGAATATGCAGAGAGAGGAAAGAGTTAAGTATGGAAAAGTTGTACTGTGCAGAGCATGTAAGTAGTTTGTCTAAGCTTGTAGTCTAACTGCCTTTTGAGTTATTTAATCAGTTTTTTTCTTTCTTTCAAGTTCTGGTAGAGAGAAAAAAGAAGAAAAAAAGAGGATTAAAAAAAAAATCTAAAGTTATGTCCTGTAGTCTCATTCTATGATTTGAGATGGCTTGGAAATATAAAGGTTGTAAGTATCCCCCAAACATTTCCAAATCACTGTTCATTGTTGTTGAGTGGAGTTCTGCTTAACAGTTGTCTTGATACTTTCATATACAGTATTTTTTTTCATTGTGTTTTTGAAAGCAATTGAAGATTTCATACAGCATTTGATCAGATATACACATTGATCTTCTCTCTGCATTGATTATCTTGAATATCATTCCCTGGATCAGTATCCATCACATTTTCCCCCCATGATTTGTTGTGGTGGTCAGAGAGAGACTTGCTGATGTACAAGCTGGAGACGGCTCGCAGTGCATACAAGTCTGTCACAAGTAATGGGGATATCGGTGAGGAAGTTACAGGTGAGTGCTCTTCCAGTTTCTGTCTGTTACCTTGAAATGTGAAAATACATGTCAATGTAACGGCTCGCAGTGCATATAAATCTGTCACAAGTAATGGGGACATTGGCAAGGAAGTTACAGGTGAGTGTTCTTCCAATTCCTTTGCGTTACCTTGTGATATGAAAATTGGTAGGAATGTAACAAAACAAAAAATTGGGCCTTGAATTGTTGGTCTTTTTTAGGCATTTGACAAGATAGAAAAGGGGAATGGAAGAAAGTGATACACAGAAATAACGAAGGGAAAGGAAGTCATGAACAATCAGACTGAAATATCATTTTTGATCCTTGTCTGAGGGTCCAAAATAAATGAAAAGGAAGTAACTTAGATACAGGAGGCTACACAGTAAAAAGTAACAGTCAGTTTGAATGAAATTCACAGTTTCAGAGTATAATGGCTGCTGGTGGAAATGAAAACATGAAAATAGCTGCCAAGTGAACTCAACAAAAACTAAAGGAGGGAGCTCTGACCTTTTGGTCTTCTTCAAGCACAACAAGAATAAACAAGCAACAGAAAGAAACCAATGATGGAGAAAAAAATGCAGATGAACAAGTCTGCAATCGCCATGGAAATGACTTAACAAGGAGTTCAAAATCAAGTGATAGAAAAGTGGGAGGAGAGGAGGAGGAGAACTGGGATGAAAAGGAAGACGTTAAAGTGTAAATATAAAAAATTCTTCACTGGCAATAGTGGGAATCATTGAACTGTGTATTTGAAGGGAACCATTTGTTGATGCCCATCCAGGGTTCACTTTTGTCTCCTGGGTGAGAACTCTTTAGTGGACACGGTTGGTTGCCATTGAACCAGCCTACCCTTTGTGTTTAAGACAGAACACTATAGAAAAAAATTGCAGTTCAATGCTTATTTTCATGTTTCAGCTTCGGTCTCCTGTCATTATAGTTTGAAACTGGTTTAAACAGTTGAGCCATTTCATTTTGTAAACTGAGTGTTTGTGTGTTTTCTGTTTTTAAAAGAAAATCTCTCCTGATCTGTTGGTTTATTTGTCTGCTAACAAGATAATGTGAAAACTACAGAACCTAACTAAACAAAAGTTGGGGAAATGGAATGTGACCCAGGGACAAACCCATTACACTTTGGTGCTGATCTTGCTCATGGGGCAGATCCAGGAATGTTTTGAGAGAAATGTGTAATGTTGTCAGTGGCCTGTGCTGTCCAGACTGACCTCCTTGTTATCATTTCTTGGAATT
Organism: Conus canariensis; assembly: GCA_033310375.1. NCBI lineage: Eukaryota > Metazoa > Mollusca > Gastropoda > Neogastropoda > Conidae > Conus > Conus canariensis. The sequence continues at coordinate 3,668 of JAMYXO010007178.1, forward strand.
GACTGACCTCCTTGTTTTCATTTCTTGGAATTGACTGACCTCCTTGTTTTCATTTCTTGGAATTGACTGACCTTGTTATCATTTCTTGGAATTGACCGACCTCCTTGTTTTCATTTCTTGGAATTGACTGACCTCCTTGTTTTCATTTCTTGGAATTGACTGACTTCCTTGTTATCATTTCTTGGAATTGACGACCTCCTTGTTATCATTTCTTGAATTACTGACTCCTTTTTCTTTCTGGAATTGACTGACCTCCTTGTTTTCATTTCTTGGAATTGACCGACCTCCTTGTTATCATTTCTTGGAATTGACTGACCTTGTTTTCATTTCTTGGAATTGACTGACCTTGTTATCATTTCTTGGAATTGACCGACCTCCTTGTTATCATTTCTTGGAATTGACCGACCTCCTTGTTATCATTTCTTGGAATTGGATGAATGTTGGTCTAAAGCATCATCTTTCCATCTTCTTTACTTTTATGGAAAATAGAGATCCTGGAAAATGAACATCTATTTCTTGAATACTTTCAGCATATGTTATACAGCGCTATAGTAGACTGTGCTGTGTGCAAACAAATGTATGTCCTATAGCATCAATATACTCATCATTTTACATTAAATCCTGTCAAAATCCACTGCTTGTACCCAGACTCGGAAAAGATTCAATTTGACACTCTTTGCTTCCTTTAACCATTTGTGTTGTAAAGAGGCTGCAATTTTCAGGGAATGTTGTCAGCACCCCAACACACAGTGAATTGTTGTGTAGTCCTGATATCAGTTTTATGCACTTGTGGAATATATCATTTGAGAGTGTATACTACGGTCACTAAATCATGACGTTGTGTTCTTACTCCAACATATTATTCATCCTGTTATGTGTTCATAAGATATTATACCCACAAACATAGTTACGAGCATTTTGCTAATGTTATTCATCAATCCAAGTTTGAGCACCAGCGCACAGCACTCCAAGGATGTGGAAGTCAAGGGGTTAAAAACGATCATTAGTTTCCTCCTCCTTCCTCTCCATTCCTCTTTGTTCAGAGACTTCAGACTCTCGGATTTTCACAACTGGTGAGATGTTTGCATATGTTACTGTTTTCAGGTCCGCACTTAAAGTAGCCACACTCTGTCTCTGGGGACGTTGTCTGCACATGACACCAGTGTGCATGTGATTTATTTAAGTGTCATTCATTCACCGGCTCACATTGGCCTACTCTACGATTACAGTTGTTTCTCACAGAGCAGTAGTATCTTGGTGAGTTTCCACACTGGGCACAACAGACTGAACTGTGGGGTGCTGAGTGAGACTGGTGCCCTCTCTAACCTGTCTCTGTGGACAGGAAGACCAGACTGCAAATGTGTGCTACAGAGATGCTCTGTGAACCAGCAAGATGAGTGTGTGGTAATTGGATGTTCCGTTGTCAGCTATGCTCTGTAGGTGCTATCAGGAGCTGGAAAAGATGATTTTATTTATCACTTGAACTGGACTGGCCATTCAGCTTCATCCTCCCAAAAAGAAGAGAAGAAATCTCCACATTAAATGTTTTTTTTTTTCCATATGCTGGGTACTTGTGGAGAAGATGGGCACTGATAAACGTTTCCCCCCATTCCCAGCTGAAATGCTAAGACAGGTGCTGTGAAAGCCACAACAACTCTTGTCTAAGACTGATACCAAAGGTGCCCTCATGACTGATCAGTTCCTCACATGCTGTGAGGACAGACAGTGAAAGTGACAATTACAGATGAACAGCAAACCCCAATGGAACACACAACATAACCACCCATCCCACAATGTATTTCATGCACAGGAGATGACGACATCAGCACAGACCAGTTAATACAAAGTCTGGAGCAGGAAGTGTCCTCAGTCAATTCCCAGTTTCATCGTTTGGCACAGGGTACACAACCCCCACTGCCTTCCATCACCTGTGGTAAGTCATGTTGAAGACCTGATCTCTGGAGATGAATCGTAGAATTGAGGTCATGGATTTGTAGGCGTTCACATCACAGTCCTAGGGAGAAATGTTGATGCTACAAAGTTCAAGTGCTTTGAAGGTCCTATGTATGACCATATATATGAAACGCATTTTCTAGTTGCTACCACATTCCAAATGATAGTAACTTTTTTTCTTTCAGCAGTAGTTAGAAAGTGATATTGTTAAAAATCATAACACCTTATTGTCTTTCCCTTTCATCCTGTTTTATATATCAACAGAGTGTTTGGTCTGAGAAGGCTCTAATGTTTTCAAGACTAATGATCTGTTCTGCCAACAAGATGAGTTAAAATGACATGATACGAAATGAAAGTCACTATTGGCATTGATTTTTATCTACTAATGATCTGTTTTGACAACAAGATGAGTTAAAATAACACACATAAATGAAAGTCAGTATTGGCATTGATTTTTATCTACTAATGATCTGTTTTGACAACAAGATGAGTTAAAATAACACACATAAATGAAAGTCAGTATTGGCTTTGATTTTTGTCTTTTTTTGTTTTTAGTTTTGTAAAGAATGCTTTCAAAATGGTCTACAGATTATATCTGCTATTTGGTGTCATAAGCAGCATTCATTTGAATTTACGGGCCTGTTATTATTTCATCATGAGAGCAGGAGTTATTCTACTTATTTGTTATTTACTGTTCCCTGCCTCATTGAAGATTTCCTTTCATACCAATCAAACTGAGGTTACCAGTTTTTGTTATTGTTTGTTCATGTGTGTGTTTTTTAACTTCTATTCAATATTGAAAAGGCTGTGCCAGTCTTGAATAAACATAATTTGTATATGTTCATTTCTCCAGTTATTGCTGTATAGATGTGTCAGGTACAGGGTATATATGCAAGCCTGGAATATCTTTTTGGGGGGGTTTCAGTGAGCGCTGTGTTGTCATTTCTGCTAGGTGGTCTGGTGTCATAAGCAGCATTCGTTGGGCGCTATGAGTCTGTAATTATTTCATCATGGGAGCAAGAGTTACTCTACTTGTTCATTATATGTGCTGAGTTAAGGGTAACTGGTGGGTCCATTCATTTTCTCACATACAAAAGGAAAATGTGAGCAGGTGTGTTTGTGTGCGTGTGTGTGTGCATGCATGTTTACTCATAGCTGTGAAATGCAGTCCAAATACCTGATAACCAACTCTGACTACTCTCTCATTAGATATGGTATGGCATTGTTGTATATTCATGACAGACAATTTTTGCCACCACAGAAATTACCATGAACTTGTGTACAATTTTCATCTCCCAATGATCTTCACCTTTCATTCTTAGAATACTTTGCATGTCCCTTTTAAATTAAACTTCCAATATTTTACACTGATTTCCATCATCACCATTATTACAGCTTTGGCCCAGCAAAAGTTTTCAGATATATTTTGATGAGTGTTTCCATTTACAGGTTGGTCCACCTACAATGCAGAATGCAGATATAGCCCCTACCCCAACCTCCCTCCCTTCTTCTTTGCCCCTCCCTCCCATCTTTCCAACCCCCTACCCCGACTAATTTTCCACAAAATTACTTCGCTTCTGTTTCAGGAGAGGGGCATTATGTGATCACCGACGGCCATGTACGCAGTCAGACAGCCCCCTACGACCACGCTGAGGATGTGTCTGTGTTCTCTGACATTGCCAAGCGGTTCAAAGAGGCCATGAGTGCTGACACCTCCATCCGCATGCAGTATGACGTGTCGTCTATCGTCAAGGTGAGGCTGGGACATGGGTGTGGGTAGGGGGTGAATGATTTGAATCGACAGTGTGGTGTGAAGAATGGAGAGAGGAAAAGCAGTGAGATCAAGAAACTATTGTCTTTCTTCTATTAAAGGCCATATAGATTGGTAATTTTTTTGCAGTTATTTTGCTGATGTACTTTTATTTGCTGTGCGCTAGGATAGGACATTTTACCTGGTGTCTGACCCTGGTTGGCTATTATTGATTAGAAGTTCCAAAGTCTGTCACTGGAATATATTATGAAACTAAGCATACAGTACTGCCCTGTCATGCAGTCTCAGACCGGAATGGAAATCTGTAGCATCATCTTCATCATCCTCATTTATCAGCATTAAAGGAAAAGTCTCAAATTCTACGGCTCTTCATGCCCTGCTCTCATGGTGACCTCAGTTTCGATGTCCTCTCCACAGCTATGGCCTTGGTTTGATTGGGACAGGGTCACCGGTATGGACAAATTCATGGGGGCTGATGTTGAACAGACATGGATGCGGTCTCCAGAGGGAGAGCTCACTCACGCCGGCTCTGCGACTAAATACTTGTTGTCAGTAGGGGACTGAGTAGGTGTCCTGCGTGTGTTGGATCAGAACAGGCAGTGCCGAACACCACTGAAGTGACTGGACAGCAGTGCAGTGTGACCTCTGATGGGTTGCCTCTTGACAACTTCACATTGACTGCACCCTGTGGGTTGTCGATGCCGGGGCTGTGGTGGGTTGGGTCAGGCTGTGGCTGTGGACGGGGTGTCGGAAAGAGCGGCGTGGGTGCAGTGCCATTGAGATTGCACAGAAGATGGGACAGAAAAAAAAGGTTCCAAAGTCTGTTTGCATATAGTGTGCCTACAGGCAGTTTACCAAGGAGATGTTCCATCATATGCTTGTGTGTATTGTAACTGTGGGCAGTGTTACCCAGCAGCAGTTAAGAAAGGCTCTGTTGTTGTAAGTTTATTGTGTTTGCAAGCAATGTTCCCTAGCAGTATCCCGGAGAGGTTTCACTCTTTACGTGTTTTGGGTGTCGTCAGTGTTCACAGCAACACCTAGGAGAGGTTCCACTGTTGTGTGTGTGTGTGTGTGTGGTGCCTGCAGGCAGTGTTACCCAGCACCGTTCAGGAGCGGTTCCAGAAGCAGGTGCAGGGTCTGAGGGACCCCAGCATGGTGACCCACCTGTACTACTGCGGCACGCTGGAGAGGCCCCACCGCTGCCAGGAACTGCTCAGTGCCGGCTTCTCCACAGATGGTACGTCCTGGAGCACCTGGGGGATTGTTGTGCCTTTGGATGGGTGTGTCTTCAGGCCATCAGGTTGTTCTCACCATCAGTTGTTGTGCTCTGAAATTGCACACATTGGGCCTCTTTTAACGTTTAAATAGCCAAAAGCCAATCAAAACCTTTACATATTTTAAACAAACTGCATGGGTGGATGAACATATATGATGATTCAAAAGGACTGTTCCTTGAAGTTTGAGACTTGTGTGTGTGAGAGTGATTTTTAGTATGTTTTTTAGAAGTAGTCCACATCAATATCCATTAGCCAAAACAAACCAATGAAAACGTTTGTTCACATTATATTCAATCCAAACCATAGTTTATAACATCAGATACTCCAGACTCCAAACCCAGTAGTAGTGCCACTAAGCTGAATTAGTTAAAACATAAAGTCAGAGATACAGTGAACAACAACATCTTGTTCTGTATGGGGATTTTCATACTAAAAGACCTTGTAGCTCTGGGAAACTTTTAGCTACTTGAACAATGAACAATGGTTTATTCTCGTTAACTCTTTTGAGTCGTAGAGAAATACAAAAATATGTAACAAACATGAGATGGCGGGTACGTAGAGGAAGAGCAAAGAAAGTGAAATTACATAAAAGAATCAGAGTATATCAATCCACATAAAAGCATGAAAGCACACAAGATAGGGCTGAGTAGATTAGAATGAAAGTAAGCGTCCATAGTTTTGTAAATATGTATCATTGATTCAAGTCAGTGCAAAACAGAGGTAGTTTACAATGAGAGTATATGACACCGACAGACTACAATTTACGAGCCAGTCATTGTCTAAGGGAAGAAACTGGTACCCCCCCCAAAAAAAATCTTAGGACTGAGTTTTCCCCTTCTCGTCAGTGGTATGGAAGGGGTGGGGGGGGGTGGGGGTGGGGGGGGTGGGGGGGGGGGGGTGGGGGTGGGGGGGGTGGGGGTGGGGGGGGGTGGGGGGGGGGGGAACTGAGAAAGTTCTGAACATTATTTACTCTTGATAACACACAGACATCTTGACAATCTGAATTTAGAAAAAAATCTGATACAACTTGATTGAACAACTGTTTTACATTTAAGGTGTCTTGTGAATTTTTGCCCTCAGACTGTGGTTCAGAGTTAGTTGTTTGACATACATGGTAGCATAAACAGAAAAAAAAAAAAGATTTACATGTGTGGTGGTTGGGAAAATCAGTTCAAATTGCTGTGAACCTTTTTAAAAATTTTTTACGTAAAGTTTCAAATTAAACATAGCTGTATTCAAGAATTATGCACATCTTCTGAATTCACTTAACAGCACACCATGTATGTATTACATTATTAAGATTGATTAACAGTCCTTCTGGTTTCTTCCTTGCCGCATGAATGATGTTTTGTTCTTGGTTTCCATATGAATGTGTAGATGCAGAGACAGGAAGAGGGAGGGGGAGTTGTTGTGTGTTTAATTTTGTCAGGTTCCATGAAAATTCATTGTTTAGATTTTGTTCCTCTTTACGATGTAAAATCAGGTAAGGATTATGCATACAGTTTTTGTTTGTTTTTTTGTTAAATGTCAAACTCCATATTATGTGTGCATTGTTACATTAAAATAGCTTTTATCATGTGCATATTTTAGACTTTATGCTCTTTTTGAAAATACACAGGTTTGTTTTTAAACCCTTTTTTGTGTGTTAAATACACAGGTTCTTTCTAGAATACACTGGTTTGTGATTTGTCACCTTTTAATTCTTTTAATGACTGATACTGCATTTACCTTCTGTGCGGATTGTCCAAGAGGATGTGCACACAACTCCTGTGCCTGGGTTGCAGATTTTTCCCATGGGGAGTACGGCCATGGCCTGTACTTCTCCAAATATCCATCCAAGGCCGCCCAGTTTTCCGCTGTAAGTGACTGATTTTTTTCTGTACAGGGAAGTCTGGCATTTTCCTGCCAGTCTTGCTTGGAAATTCCAGTGCCACATCAGTCAGTAGCCTTAAAAGGACAGAAAAAGTGTATACTGTGTTACAGTTCAGTGTGGCGTTTTAACTACAACTCGGAACATTTCACACATACATACACAAACACACACACTCACATGAGTGTGTTTGTGTGCCTGTAAGAGAGAGAGAGAGAGGGGAGGGGGGGGGGGGGAAGAGAGAGAGAGAGACAGAGACAGAGACAGAGAAAGTGACAAAAAGAGACGGAGAGAGAAAGAGAGGGAAAGAGAAAAAGAGAGAGCAAGAGATGGTAGGCAGAGAGAGAAAGAGAGACAGAGACAGAAAGAGAGAGAGAGATGGAGAAACAGACAGAGACAGAAAGAGAGAGACAAGAGAGAGAGAGAGAGAAGAGGACAGAGCTGACACCCCCCATTCAGACAGCTGAGGACTCTGTGCTATTGCCTGCTGTGTTGCCCACAGCTGGGGAAACTGATGGTGGTGGAGGTGGGGCTGGGGGAGGTGGAGACCGTCACCAAAGAGGATCGCATACGTAAAGCACCCTCTGCCGGCCACGACTCCATCATTGTAAGTGCAGCGCTGTGTTCTGTCTACATCACCGTCATCTTTGATCTGTAGCTTGATCTGTAGGTATGCACTTTCATTATCTCTGCTGATGAGGTCATGGGTTCAGCTGCTGCGTCTGTTGGTTGCGTTGTCTGTCAGAAAGATGACACATGATTATTATGCTAAAACTGCGGGAATGATTTTCTCGAAACTTTGTGAAAAGATAGTAAGCAGCCCATGGAAGGGCTGACTGAATTTTGATGTGAATTGGTCATGTGGATCTGGATCAAAGAACGAATCCATGATCTGTTCGAGTTTAGTGGAGACCTGACCCTTCCTCCCTGCTTTTTCTTTCCTTTTCCTTCTTTTTTTTTTCTTTGTTCTTTTAAACAGATAAAACATATTCCTTTTTGGTTGCTTGTCTTCCATTTCGTTTCAACATGGAAGAAAAATGGTAATTTTAGGTATTCAATGAAAGAGAGATATAGCAAGGGGTGGGTGGGTGGGTTTGAGAACAGAGGGAAAGGGTGGGCAGAGGGGAGCAAGAAACAGAAAGAGAAGAAGAGCACAAAAAAAAAAAGAAAAAAAAGCATGAAATAAACGAAAAGCTGTTCATGTTGCAGTAGTGTTTAGTGGGTTTTTTCAAAAAGAAAAAATATAATGTCAGTATTGCACTGTGCCATTGCAGTAAGGAAACAACGGCACAGTGAGACTACCATGGAGCTGAAGGATAAAAAACAAAGTTACAGCATGGACTGGCATTTCCAATATCTGATTCTAGTTTTCATCACAATTTTGAAAGGTTCAGAAAAAAAAAAAGGGAAACACCTACGTGCACACCACACCATACATACACACACACACACTCACAACGCACCACACATACACACACCCACACACGTACACACACACACATGTACACGTATACACACACCCCACAACACACACACACACACACACACACACACACATGCACGCATCAAACACCCAAAAACGTATATGTCAAAAACTGATTTGGAACACATTTACTTAACCGGTAAAGAAGAATTAACTGATCATCAAAGTCATCATCCAGAATTGAGAGGAAGCGCCATGACTTCAGTTCAAACATAAACATCACACCATCAGTCTGGTGGACAATTTTGATATCACTGGATGTGTTTCTTGCACACAGAGCACAGAAATCAGTGTTGATTGGTGTCTTCAGCGAGGGGGATATAGGTCCATGTTAATTTTTTTTTCTAGCTGAAAACATAGTTATGAAAATGCTATTAAAAAAATCATAGAGAACATGCTTCCAAATTCAGACCACTTGCATGAAAAGTGAAACTCAGGTTA
>JAMYXO010007179.1:0-12460 GCA_033310375.1 Conus canariensis
TTTTTTTTTTTTTTTTTTTTGGCCTACCATAAATTTTTAGCCAGCATTTAAAAGTTTAAATGCATCAAAAAGAACAATTTTCCCCCCACCAGTTACTTCCCTTGTTTGGGGGACTTCACCGATGACATCACAAACGATCTCAAATACGTGCCCCCTTTCCACATATTACACACATTTTCCAGGCCCTTTTTTTTTTTTTTTTTTTTTTTTGCTTCCCAACCTAGCCCCCCACCTAAAGGCATTTGCACCCCGCCGCCCCATTTCCGAAAACCCCATCCACAGCCACACCCCCCGGTCAGGCCCCGCCGCAGCCCCCCCGGCACCGAAAAACCAGGGGGAGCATCAAGTCAAGTCATAAAGAGGCAACCCCCCGAGGAGACACTGCACTGCGACGATCACTTTGGGGGTTTCAGGGGGCGCCTTTCTAAACTAACTACCGGGACACCACCTACAAACCCCCCTACTGACGACAATTTTTTGCTTAGTCGCGGACCGGCGTGAGTGAGCTCCCCCCTCTCCGGGGGGCGCCCCCCACGTCCTCCAACGACACCCCCAGGGGACTCGCCGTCCCCCGTGACCCCGACAGAAACAAACCAAGACCACAGACTAGAGGGGGGACATCGAAATTTGAGTCACCAAGACAGGCAAAAGGGGCCAAAAAAATTTTTGAGACTTTTTTTTTGATCAATAAAATGGATATTACGATGATGCAAACGGTTTTTCCATTTGGGTCTGAGCACATGAAGGGCTGTACCCCTAGTTTTCCTTTCATAATAATCCCGGCGCAACCACCCCCCAAGAGATACAGGCACCCTGCATGTTGGTCAGGAAATTAGCAACACCTCAGAAACGCAAAAGTGGATGAAACCGACGGGTGTGGTCCCAGTCTTCCCAACTGAGTCCGAAAACAAACTCAACCCTTGGGTAGGCCCGTCGGGGCAGAAAAACCCAATGACTCGATGGGATTTAACCCACGACCTCCCACCGGGGGGTCCGGGACGATAACCACTTCGGGACGGGGCTGGTCACATTTCAGGGCCTTGGCACTCACCCCCGGATCCAAAATTTTCACCACTTCAAGAACAAAATAATCCCATTCCCTTGGATTTTTTTCGTCTGCTTGAACCACCTGGGGTTGAACCCGAGGCCATATGAAAGAAAAATGAGGAGAACAACTTTCAGACAGCATCCCCCAAAATTTTCAAAACACTACTTCTGGCACCTGGCTGTAAAGGGAAAGTGAGTCATGGACCAGCATCTCGCCAAAGAAAAGGTTCATTCCTACCACCTCAGAAGCCTCCGGGCATTTAACCTCACATCTCCTGGCAAGACAGGGGGACCAAAACCGAAGTCCTGTCTCGCGCTAAACCCCCCCCCCCCTTTTCCATGTAACCCGCAGAACCCCCGTCAGTACATTGGCTGGGCCACGTTTTTGCTGCATGGAGGAGGTCCCCATCCCAAAAAACATTCTCTATGGGGAAATTGCCACAGGGGAAGAAACATTGGCCGCCCCCCACTGAGGTACAAAAACGTTTTTTCAAAAGAAAACAGAAAAAGGGGCTTGGGGTCAACACCGAGTCCTGGAGGACCTCGCAGCAGACCGCAAAAGCTGGAGAAGCACTCTCAAGAAAAAAGCTCAGACTTGGGGAAGACAAAAATGACAGCTGCTGCAGCAGAAAAAACGGCCCGCGAAAAAGGGGAAAAAATAGCCCCAAAACACCATCCCAAAAAATACAGAGTGACCGCTGGAAAAGGGACTGCCACTCTCGATCAACCTACAGCCACAGGCGTGCGCTCTGTCCCCTACCGCGCCCAATAGCTAAATAAAATTTTGGGGTTACTTTTTCCATAAAAGGGGGACAACACAGACGATGCAACAAAAGATTCAGACATTCTTCAACACCGCTGAGGGGGCCATCTACAAAAAACCCCTTGGGGAGGAGAAGATCCGAAACGAAAAATCTGGGGGAGCAAAACGGACGGCCAGTGGCCAAACGAAACGCGAAAGGAAGTGGGGCTGGATCGGACACCCCTCAGGGAACCCTGTCCATACCACATGCCAAGCCCGACCTTGAACCCCCCGGGAAAAGAGGAAGACAGGGCCGGCCTCGCAACAGCGGAGACGAGACCGAGGCCGGCTGAAGCAACAAGGATCAACTGGACTGGGAAAGCCCCGACAAGTGCGATGGCGAAAAGGTCGTCCCAGGCCCCCCAAAACCCCCCACCGGGAAAAAATGGGGAAAAAGTAAGTAATACTCTATCCATGGTCAGCTACAACCAACAAGGCCTTTTGGCGAATCAATTCGTGGTGTTAACCTGCAGAACCCCGTTTTTCAAAGTGAACCACGGCTCCGGCCCCCTTGGGCCAATTTGATAGCTAAAGCATAGGCCAGTTTTCCCGTTTGCGGGCCCCGTTCAAACCATGCGGATTCTCCGAGAAGCACAATGCGCATAACATCCCCAAAGTGCCGGGCAGCCACCTCCATTTTGGAGCGTGGGTTTAGACGTTCCCTGCATGCCCCCCGGAAAAAAATTCTGTGCGTTGGTGAATGTGTACAGTGTGTGTGTTTGTGCATGTGTTTGTGCATGTGTGTGTGTTTGTGCATGTGTGTGCGTGTTTTGTGCATGTGTGTGTGTTTGTGCACGTGTGTGTGTATGTGTGTGCGTGTATGCACACATGCGCATTTCCATGTATGTGTGCACTGTGTGTGTATGTGTATGCGTGTTTTGTGCAGTGTGTGTGTGTGGTGGTGCGTGCATGTGTGTGTGTGTTTGTGCATGCGTGTGTGTGTGTGTATGTGTATGCGTGTGTGTGTGGCATGCGCATTTTTTATGTACGTGACTGTGTATGTGTGTGTGCATGCGTGGTATATGCGCTCGTGCTATTAAGTGCGCGAGCTCGTGTGTGTGTGTGTGTGTGCATGCATGCGTGCATTTGTGTGTGTGTGTTGGTAGGCAACATTGTGCGCATGCACATGTAGTTGGTGTGTGTGCGCGTGCGTGCGCGCATGTGTATGGTGTGTGGCATGCATGTGTGTTTACACTTTCACTCGTTTAAGCATCACTTGAAAATTGTACTGTGCTTCAGTGCTTTCTCTCTCTTTCTGTCTGTAGAATAAAACGGATGGAGAAAGAGATAGAGAGACATTTGTGTGTGTGTGTGTGGTGTGTGTGTGTGTGTGTGTGGTGTGTGTGCATGCTTGCGTGTTTGCGTTCGAGTGTGTGTACACTTTCACTTGTTTTAAACATCGCTTTAAAAATGTACAGTGCTTTCTCTTTCTCTGTAGATATAAAGTGATGGAGAAAGAGATATTGAGACATAATGTGTGTGGGTGTGTGTGTGTGTGTGTGTGTGTGCGCGCATGCGTGCATGCATGTATGTGTGTGTGTACACATGTGTTTACAGGGGGAAAAACACATCTTTGGCAACTTTTTCCAATTAGTAACAAAACAATTTTAAGAATGACCAGATGACCGACTCATTGATAAAAGATAGAGTATATCAATAACACAAAAGAACGGGAACGAATGAATAAACAAATCATCGGTAAATAAGCCAACTGCTTACAATCTCACCAACCAAACTGGCTGTATCAGGTTTGTCGCAAATGATGTGGAAGTTAACGCGATGCAAACAAAATACAAAATAAAAGTCCAGTTCCGCTCACAGAACAAACGTGTGAACAAAGTAGATAGGTCAGTAAGGTATATCGAAGTGCGATTGACAACTTTGTTTCTTGCTTTCATTTTTGTTGCTGGTGTTACTGTGAGTAATCTTCAAACATTATGTTGAAGTTGTTTTTTTTTTTCAAATTTTATGCTGATTAATGAGAATGAGGATGATGAAGCTGATGCTACAGATTTGCATTCCGGTCTGAGACTGCATGATAGAGCTGTACTCTACACTTCCTTTCCTAATATATCCTGGTGTCAACCAGGCCCTAAAGATACAGACACCTGCAGTATTGGTCAGGAAATTTGAGCAACACTCTCAGGACACATCCATTTAAGTGGATGAAACTTGACTGTGTTCCCAGTCTTCCCAACTGAGCCCGTACAAACCAACTCTGCGTAGGACTGGTCGGGGCAGAAAAAATCCCACATGACTCTGATGGGAATCGAACACACGACCTCCCAGCCGGGAGTCCAAAAAAACGTTAACCACTCGCCACGGCAGCTGGTTTCACCCGTTTTTTTTGTTGCTGGTGTCACCGCACTTTTCTTGAAACTGTTGATTTGTTAATTATCTTAGTTTATAATTTCCTGTTTGTACTCCTTTTCTTAACCTTTTTTTTCCCCTTGAAAATCATTTTCCGAAATTCTTGATCATGGCAACCGAAGCTGTCACAAACTGTGGCATATCCCCCAATATATTCCACAAAACACCATCTCTGTATCTTCAAACATCATGTTAAAAAGTTATGGTCTGTGTATCAAAAGAGAGAGAATTGTTCTTGTTATGTTTTTGTTTTAAATTAAACAAGAAAGAAAGTCAAATTTTTTGTTATTTAGCCACACACCACACACAACACACCAACCACGCACACACAGGCCCACAACCAAAACAAATACAACCAGTTAATTCTAACAAACACTTTTCATAGATGGGGTGTAATATCGTTGATGCTTTTGGAGAATCATTCGGACAACATGACTTCAAGAAAACGTGATCTTCATACAATAACAATGATAATAACAAATAGATAAATAACTAAAAATGAAATAAAAAATCAGCTGCAAGTGACAATTAACAAAAGAATCCTTTGGATAAATCTGAGAGGGGAAGAGTGTGTGTGTGTGTGTGTGTGTGTGTGTGTGTGTGGTGAGGTTGTGGTGTGTGTGGTGTGGTGTAAGGTGTGTGAAGGTGGTGAGGGGAAGGGGGTGGTTAGTGTGTGCTTGTGGTGTTTTGTCTTGCTCCCTAAAATTACTATGTAATCCCCACTTATTGTTCCAACTCAAACTGATCCTCAACTTATGATGTAATCTAAGTTTAATCTTGAACTCCAAAACCTGATTCTCTCGTGAAAAGAATTTCCTTCAAATCTGAAAGCTTTTTCAAAGCCCAGCAGTTCAGGCTGATCCCACAATGTCGCTTGTGCTGCACGCCTCAAGCCCCCCTCCAGGGTCAAAACTGCCCGCATCGAAATCCCCTTTCCTCCCACTCGCGCCCAATTAGATTTTTCTCACACTGGTGAACCGATCCCTGGACCCCCCACCGAGTGCCTTCTGAGTTTGGAGACCCCCCACCAGAGTTGCTTCCCTCACCCTGTTTACCCCGAAAATTGAGTAATTCCCAAACCAAAGTAAGATTATTTTCTACAGAACATGAAACTCCAACGAGAAAGTTTTAAACCAGGCTGTGCAAACCCCACATTGTTTGTATCACAGCGGTGGAATACTGTGTTAAACTAATACCTATGTTAAAAGAAATCAGTATCATGTGTTTTAACATTGACACAGGCCGGGAAAACCCCGAAATTTGACTGAAGAGTATTCCAAATCCAAAATTTTCTAAAGAATACAGAACTCCAACGAAAAAAAGTTTTAAACCCCTGCTGCGCAAACATGCACTGTTTGTATCACAGCGGTGGAAGACAAACGTTACTATAACTATGTTAAAAACACTAAAAGTATCAGTATCATCTGTCTACATCATCAACACAGACCAGTTTTACCCTAACAACTACTTTTGGTGTACTTTTCCACGAATATGAGCGTATTGTTTTTACAAACAGTGCAATACAAAATAAAAGTATCATATCATCTGTCTACATTCAACCCCAGACCATTTACCCTAACAACTACTTTTTGGTGTACTTTTCCCCCGAATATGAGCGTATTGTCTACAAACAGTGCATACAAAATTCCTAATGTCTGTCCAAAACAGAGGAGAGGGATGGTTCCTTCATTTTTTTCACCTGCCCCTCACACTGCAAAGCTTCTTGCCAGTAGTAACCACCTGATCCGTCACTGACTTATGATAAAAACAGGGTTTTTTCTGATAACAAAATTACTTTCACACCTGATTCTTGTTACTTGCGGAAGGTTCGACCTGGGAACACAACAGGTTCTTTTCCGAATAACAAATTTCTTTCACACCTGATCTGTTTTTTTTTTGTTTGCAACCTACCACCTAACTGCGGAAGGTTCGACCTGGTAACAAAAAAAGGTCCCTTTCTAACATGAAAAAGACTTCCAAACCTGATTCATCTGCATACTTTGGCACTTTCACGGGGTATTTTTTTGTTTTTGTTTTTTTTTGTTTTTTCAGGTGTGTGTTTTTTTATTTAGTGTAATGTTTCAGGGTTCGTTGTTGAAGAAAACAAAACCCACTAAACCCAGGCGATTTCGTGCACGGAGGTTAGCAAGAGTTGTCGTTCTTTTGTCAAAGGCTATGCAAGAGTTTGTCGTTCTTTGGTCAAAGGCTATGCAAGAGTTGTCGTTTCTTTTGGTCAAAAGGCTATGCAAGAGTTGTCGTTCTTTGGTCAAAGGCTAAGCCCTGGCTTCGTGTTTTGTCTTGGGATTCGTTTGTTCATGTTTGGCAGATACAGTACTTCAAATTAAAAAAAAAAAAAAAAAAAAAAAATTTGTTTCGATCTCCGCCTGCAGTCACCTCACTTTGCAACAAAACGTCGTTTCACATCTCGGGGCAGAGAACAGTGACACATGGCCGCCGTGCTTATCACATGGTCAATATCAAAGAACAGTGACACAGGGACACCGTGCTTATCACATGGTCAACATCAAAGAACAATAACACATGGCCACCGTGCTTTATCACATATCAACATCAAGAACAGTGACACATGGCCACCGTGTTTTAATCACATAGTCAACATCAAAGAACAGTGACACTTGGCCACCGTGCTTTATCACATAGTCAAGATCAAAGAACAGTGACACATGGACGCCATGTTTTATCAAAACGGTCAACATCAAAGAACTGGGCTCCCTGAGGATTGAGTATGGCTGCCTTAATGGCAGGAAAAAAAAAAAAAAAAGAACGGTCAACACACAAACCACCACTCCCCTTGTTGGTAGATGGGATTAATCCTTGCCTGTCTCTACAGGGAGTGTCCGCAGGAGTATCACCGGCGTACGCAAAAAAAAACAATGGACAGTGACCTACAAAACCCACTCATCAAACGTTTGAAACAATCATCTAAAACAAAAGAACGGGTGACCAAACACCACCCCAACACATGACGACACAAATGGTCAGGTCAGGACCTAAAACGCCCCTCAACACATGACGACACAAATGGTCAGGTCAGGTGACCTACACGCACTCAACACATGAACGACACAAATGGTCAGGTCAGGTGACCTACACGCACTCAACACATGACGACACAAACATTCAGCATCTAAGGACAGGTAACCTACATCAACCATCAAACGATGACACAATAGGTCAACATCAAAGAACAGGTTTTATCTACATGCACTCATCAAACAATGACACAATCAGTCTACATCAAAGAACAGGTGACCTACACACACCCACAAAACCAATGACACAATCGGTCAACATAAAAGGGGCCCAGGTGACCTCACCCACTCCATCAAAAACAATGACACAAATCAGTCCCCCCTAAAATCAAAGAAACAGCCCCCCTTACAAAACACACTCATCACAACAATAAACAACAATCGGTTCAACAATCAAAGGACTGGAGACCTTCACCCCCCCTCATCAAAAACGATGACCACAATCAATCTCCAATCAAAGAACAGGAATCTACATGCACCATCAAAACGATGAACAAACGCACAACGGTCAAAAATCTAAGGACAGGTGACCTAACATGCACTCATCAAACGACGACACAATACGTCAACATCAAAGAACAGCGGAATCTACATGCACCAACAAACGATGACAAAATTTGGGTCTACATCAATGGACAGGTGAACCTACATCAACTCATCAAACGATGACACAATCAGTCTACATCAAAGAACAGGTGACCTAAAATCAACACATCAAACGATGACACAGTCTACATCAAAGAACAGGTGACCTACATCACTCATCAAACGATGACACAATCAGTCTACATCAAAGAACAGGTGCCCCTACACGCACTCAACACACACGACACATAGCCGGTCCTGACAGTGGACAGCGTCAAAACCCTCCCGCCACCCTACAGGCCAAAACACATTTCCCAATCACACACTCCAACCCCCCACCGCAGCAAGTCGTAGTCCTCCTGCCCTCCTCCTCCTTCATCACCCTCCCCCAACACCTCTCCCCAAGCGGTTCATCGCTGCCCATTTCCAGCCCTCCCCCTTCCCGCCACCTCCCGCCACCTCCAGAAGACGGAACGGCATGGGGATGTCTGTGTCACCGTGGCGCGATCTGGCGGACAAAGCGAGAGAAAAAAATCGCGCAGTTTTCCCTTTCTCTACAAACCACAGCCATCCTCAGGTTGAAGTGGCGATACGGGCCGCCACTGTCCTGGATCTTTTTTGGCAAAAGGGGCGAGTGTTTGGTGAAGGGGGGGGTTTTTCCCCCCAAGATCCATTCCCAGGAGCCAAGGCGATGCCGTATCGGGGGGCACTCCGGGAAAACCGGTTCCTCCGTCCGTTGGATCAACTGTTGCCAATTTCCTCAGACAAAAAACAGACAGAGTCAGACAGACTGAAGACAGACCAGACAGACAGAAGACAGACAGACTGAGAGACAGACAGACAGAGAGAGAGAGACAGAAGACAGACGACTGAGAGAAAAAACAACATAGAGAGACTGAAAGGACAGACAGACAGAGAGAGACAGAGTGACAGACAGAGAGAGAGACGGACAGAGAGAAAAGAGAGAGAGAGAGAAGAGAGACTGAAAAGACAGACAGAGAGAAAAACAGACAGACAGAGAGAGACAGACAACAGGACAACAAAAGAGAGAAAGGACAGACAGAGAGAGAGACAGAAGAGTAGACAGACAGACAGAACAAAGAGAGACAGACAGACAGACAGACAGAGAGACAGACAGAGACAGACAGACTGAGAGAGAGAACAGAGTCAAGACAGACTGAGAAGAGAGACAGACAACTGAGAGACAGACAGAGACAGACAGACAGAGACAGACAGATAGAGACAGAGAGAGAGAGAGAGACAGACAGACAGAGAGAGAGACAGAGAGAGAGACAGACTGAGAGACAGATAGAGAGACAGAGACAGAGTGAGACAGACACAGAGAGACAGACAGACAGAGTCAGACAGAACAGAGACAACAGACAGACGAGAGACAAGAGAGGAGAGAGAAAGAGAGATAGACAGGCAGGCAGAGAGACAGGCAGGAAAGGCAGAGAGACAAAACAGGCAGACAGACGGGCAGGCAGAGAGAACACAAGGCCCAGGCAGAGAAACAGACAGGCAGTCAGAGAGAGAGAGAGACAGGTAGGCAGAGAAAAGAGACAGACAATGGAGTGCGCGCGTGTGGCGCGCTGCGCCACGAGAGAGAGAGAGAGAAGAGAGGAGAGAGAAGGAGAGAGAAAGAGAGAGAGACTGCAACATGTTTACTGAACAGGGGGGAAAAAGGTAAAGGAATGTATTTCTTTTACATCTTGCCCTGAGGACAAGAAGAAAAAAAAAAGGAAAAAAAAAAAAAGCCAAACACACTCAAATCTTTTCCAACAAAAGAAGCCTGCTTTAACCAAGGAAATACCTTTCTCCCATCCCCCTCTCCTAAAAACCCACCACCAACCACCCCCCCCCCCCCCCAACACTCTCCTCCTAACAAAGAAGCTGCTGCCCTTGAGCAAAGTGGCCCCCCCAAACCCCCCCCCCACCCCCCCCCCCCCCCCCCAACCCGCTCTCCTTCCTACAAAGAAGCGCTGTCCCCCTTGACGCAAAGACCATCCCCCCTTCATCCCCCCCCCCCCCCCCCCCACCCTCTTCCTTTCCCAACAAAGAATGCGCCCCCCGTCCTTGATGCAAAGGACCCCCCTTTCCCCCCCCCCCCCACCCCCAAACACCCCCCCCAAACCCCCTTATCCAAACCCCCCCCCACCCCCCCCCCCCCCCCCCCCCCAACCAAAAACCCCCCCCTTTAACGGGGCCCCCACCCCCCCCCCCCCCCCCCACAACCCGCTTTCCTCCCTAACAAAGAATTTGCTGTCCCCCTTTATGCAAAAATGAGTCCTTCATTCCCCCCCCCCTTCCCCCCAACCAAACAACAAGAACAACCAAAGAAATGGGCCCCACAAAACCCAAATAACAACAAGAAAAGTTCAACCAACAAAATGAACAAACAAACCACAACAACACATTAAAGCAAATTAAAAACCACACACAACACAACAACCCCACACACAAAACACACACACCACACCAAAACCCCAAAACACACAACGCGCCGGGGTGCAAACAACAACTCCCCCCCCCCCCCCCCCCCCCAACGAAAAACAAAAAAATAAAAAAAAAACCATCCCTCCCACCCCCTCAAAAAAAAAAAAACCCCCCAACCCCCCCCCATAATAAAAAAACACCAACCCAACCCAACGAATCGAACCAACCCACAACACAAACACACACAACCCAAACACTCACTACAACACACAAAACCAAACCACAACAAAACACAAATTAAAACCACACAACCAAACCACACACGATACACAACACACCCAAAACCAAACACACACGCATACACAACCCCACACACCCCACAAGACGCATACACACAACCACCAAAAAACACACAGGCACACACACACAAAACACCACCAAAAAACACCAGGCCGTACACACACACATACACACCAAACACACATCAAACACACACACAACACCAAACCACACAGGCCAAAACCCCACACCACACACCCAAAAAAACAAAACACCAACACACCACACACAAACAACACACACACCAAACACAACCACACACCACCAAACCACACACACCAAAACACACAAAAAACACACACACAACACCAAACCAACACCACGCATACACCACACACACACCAAAAACCACACCGCAAACACAAACCCCCCCCCCCCAAACACACAACGCAAAACACAACACACAACACACCAAACACACAACCATACACACAACACACCACACACAAACCAAAACACACCCCAAACCAAAACAACCCCCCCCCCCCCAAACACACAAACACATACACCAAAAACACACAGCAAACCACACACAACAACACACAACAACACACCACACCCAAAAAAACACCAAATTTTTACCCCCCATTTTCCCCATTTGAACCCTAGTCCTTCAGCAACATGATCTTGTTCCCCCTTCCCAAAATGAAAAAGGAAAAACTGAAACCATCATCAAATGGGCCCCACACAAATTGAGGAGGACGATGAAAGGTGAGCTATGGAGTCCACCAGGTCGGGGAAACCCACACAACAGACCCTGTAGGACTGAAAATCCCAAGCGTCCGGCCATATGTTTGAGGAAGAGAAGGTAATGCTATGGAGTCCAGCACAGGCGGAGACCAAAAACAGCAAAACCGTACTCTCCACTCCTTTTTACATGCATTGAGGCAACTGCAGGCAGAGATTTTAACAAATCCTTAAAAAAAAAAAATTGAAGCAAAAGCACAAACACCAAACCCCCGAACAAACACAAAACACAACGAAACACGAGCTTGCCACGATGGGCATTCACCGCCCATCTTGCACCAAATTCAATAATGACTGCTTGTTCTTCATCTTCGTTGTCCCCCGAGTTTGTTTATCATGCCTGAGTAAGACACCAAGAGGTCGAAACGCAAAATTTTTTTTGTCCTTGTGATGGTTTGTTTATAGCTGCCGGACCACAGTACTATAATATTTAAAATTTAAATTTCACAGCCTCAGGGGCAATCAACACCAGCACGGAATGAAAACCGCCAATAAGAAACCCCAAACTCCGAATGCCTTTAGGCCCGTGAGGCAGTTGAAACCTAGCAAAATGCGGCAGGTGAGCAAGTTGAACTTGACCTTTGGCCCCTGTAGGCCGGACACTGGCTAGGGTGACAACCACATGGGGCCCGACAAAAAGAAAAGACAGCAAGCCACAAAGCCTTGTGTCTTGCGCTTGACTGGGGCCCCTTTCTAAGGGTTGGTGACACAGGGCAAGAAGGCCGGAGGGCACAAGGTTAAAAATGGCGAGACACAAGGTTAAAGAGTGAGAACACAAGGGGTTAGGAGACTGAGACCCCAAGGTTAAGAACAAGTTAGAATGGCCTGAGAAACCCAAAGGGTAAGATGGCTGAGACACAAGGGTTAAAATACAAGGGTTAAAGAGGCAAGGACACAAACGTTAAAATGGTGAGACACAAGGTTAAGACACACGGATAAGATAGCTGAGACACAAGGGTTTAAAATACAAGGGTTAGAGGATGGATCACGGGATAAGATGGCTGAAACAACAAGGTTTAAGGGTCATGAGACACAAGGTAAAGAACCCCAAGGGTTAAAGAAGGCTGAAAAACCACCCAAA
>JAMYXO010007180.1:0-12457 GCA_033310375.1 Conus canariensis
GCTTGATGTTAGTACTTCAAACCAAACGGATATTCCACTTCTTCTTCTAGCTTAAAACTGCTGACCTGCCTGTGGATGATGTTCAATGAAGCAGCAGACCTTGTCTGGGCAGTGCCATCTGAAAGCTGGATCCAGTCTTATAAGACAGCATTTCTTCCTCCTACTATTTTGTGAGTATATATATTTATGTCCTTGTGTGTGTGCCTGAGAGAACAGAAAATTAACGGAAGCATTGGATAATGCCAAGATCATGGATGTTGTCTCAGCACTGTATTGCTGTCAGTTCTTCACTGTGACAGCAGCTGTCAGTGACATTCTCAGATCTTTCTATACACGTACAGGTCGACTAGTCTTTCCCTGTGTCTGTGCAATGTTTCTGGCTGCACAACAATTGCTTATGTTTATCAGTGTGCTAATGTAGCATTTTGATCAGTCCCCCCCCCCCCTCCTTTTTTTTTTTTTTGTTAAAGAGAATTTCTATCATGGATCTCATCTTGTCTGAAAATCAGCAGTGTTAATAGATTTAATATGAATATCTGAAATTAGTTGTAGAAAGCAAAAACACAAACAAACCAAAAAAAGTTTATGCATTGCTGTACACTCAGATGGTGTTGCCCATGTTTGGTAGCACATTCTGACTGGCGTATGCTGCTGTCCGTATGGGAACTGTATGTAAACAAATAGTTAATAATTGTGTGTTGAGTATGTCATTAGTTATTTTTCAGCCATTGCACAGAGTTGTGTAATAGTTTTCTTAGATACCAATTTTTCTTTTGAATAACAATAGGATTGAAATTATTTAGAGTTAAAAGTGTTTTCAGAAGAAACACTGGGATGTACATAACAATTTTCTGTTTTAAAGGAATATATGGGCTGTATTTTATATGAAATTGTGCTTTGCATTGGTCTCTAAAGCCACAGGCGACGCTGCTCGAGTCGAGCAGTCAGCCCGGACAGATAACTAAATCTTAGGTCAGATACACTCTAATGTTTTACAGTGATGATGACAATCTGCCTACAACTGATGCGTAATGTTATACAGTGATGATGACAATCTGCCTACAACTGATGTGTAATGTTATACAGTGATGATGACAATCTGCCTACAACTGATATGTAATGTTTAACAGTGATGATGACAATCTGCCTACAACTGATGTTTAATGTTTTACAGTGATAATGACAATCTGCCTACAACTGATGTTTATGTTTTATGATATGCTATTTACAGTGTAATGTAAGTAGATGCAATCTGCCTACACTGAATAGTTAACATGATATGACAATCTGCTACAATATGTTTAATGTTTTACAGTGATAATGACAATCTGCCTACAACTGATGTGTTATGTTTTACAGTGATGATGACAATCTGCCTACAACTGATGTTTAATGTTTTACAGTGATGATGACAGTCTGCCCACAACTGATGTTTAATGTTTTACAGTGATGATGACAATCTTTCTACAACTGATGTTTATTTAATAGTTTTTACAGTGATGATGACAATCTGCCCACAACTGATGTTTAATTAATGTGTTATACAGTGATGATGACAATCTGCCTACAACTGATGTGTAATGTTTTACAGTGATGATGACAATCTGCCTACAACTGATGTTTAATGTTTTACAGTGATGATGACAATCTGCCTACAGCTGATGTTTAATGTTTTACAGTGATGATGACAGTCTGTCTACAACTGATGTTTAATGTTTTACAGTGATGATGACAATCTGCCTACACTGATGTTTAATGTTTTTACAGTGATGATGACACGTCTGTCTACAACTGATGTGTAATGTTTTACAGTGATGAATGACAATCTGCCTACAACTGATGTTTAATGTTTTACAGTGATGATGACAATCTGCCTACAACTGATGTTTAATGTTTTACAGTGATGATGACAATCTGTTCTACAACTGATGTTTAATGTTTTACAGTGATGATGACAATCTGCCTACAACTGATGTTTTTAATGTTTTACAGTGATGATGACAATCTGCCTACAACTGATGTTTAATGTTTTACAGTGATGATGACAATCTGCCTACAACTGATGTTTAATGTTTTACAGTGATGATGACAATCTGCCTACAACTGATGTTTAATGTTTTACAGTGATGATGACAATCTGCCACAACTGATGTTTAATTAATGTTTTACAGTGATGATGACAATCTGCCTACAACTGATGTTAATGTTTTACAGTGATGATGACAATCTGCCTACAGACTGATGTGTTAATGTTTTACAGTGATGATGACATCTGCCTACAACTGATGTGTAATGTTTTTACGGTGATGATGACAATCTGCCTACAACGATGTTAATGTTTTACAGTGATGATGACAATCTGCCTACAACTGATGTGTAATGTTTTACAGTGATGATGACAATCTGTCTACAACTGATGTTTTAATGTTTTACAGTGATGATGACAGTCTGCCTACAACTGAGGTTTAATGTTTTACAGTGATGATGACAATCTGCCCACAACTGATGTTTAATGTTTTACAATGATGATGACAATCTGCCTACAACTGATGTTTAATTAATGTTTTTTACAGTGATGATGACAATCTGCCTACAACTAATGTTTAATGTTTTTACAGTGATGATGACAATCTGCCCACAACTGATGTTTAATTAATGTTTTTACAGTGATGATGAGAATCTGCGCACAACTGTTGTTTAATGCAGCATGGAACCTCTTCTGAGCAACATTCTGAGAAAGCTGGATCTGGTGTTATGAAGGAGCACTTCGCCTTACTATCATGTGTTTAGAGGTAAGGAGGGGATGGGGGGTGTGCAAATGAACAGAAACTGTGTCAACTTTGACAGAAGCTTTGGATGACACCAAGATCATGTGTGTTGTCATAGTGCTATAGTGCAGCCAATTCTTGACTG
Organism: Conus canariensis; assembly: GCA_033310375.1. NCBI lineage: Eukaryota > Metazoa > Mollusca > Gastropoda > Neogastropoda > Conidae > Conus > Conus canariensis. Next base: position 2,914 of record JAMYXO010007180.1, read on the forward strand.
TGACAGAACTGTGAATGACTTTATAATAATTAATTGCGTTGATTATGTCATGAATTGTTTTCATCATTCATTGCATAGTGTAATGTGATAATCTCATGAATTTGTTTTTAGTCATTGCATAAAAAGTGTTACTCATTCTGTTCCAGGTTGGCTTGCATTTATATTGTAAGCTCTAAAAATGACACTTTCACTCGGTATGCATGTGGTTTTCCCCCCACTTTATTTACTAGCAAAATGTTTGTTTTACTGACAGTATTGAATCACTAGGGTGTACATTATGATTTTCTATTTATTAGGAGTATGTGGACTACATGATTTGCACCACGAATCTGTGCATGTCCTACTATATAATTTGAAGATTGGTGGTAAAGACCGAAACAAAAGGGGGGTCAAAGAGAAAACAAAAACAATACACAACGTTTCGACTCTTAGAGCCTTTTTCAAGTGAGGACACAGGAATTGTTTCAACAAATTTGAAGAAATTTGGAAAAAAAAAAATGAAAAAACTTTTTGAAACAACACACAACAACACACACACACAAACAACACAACACACACCACACACAACACACACACAAAAACAAATGCGCGCTCCCCGCCCTCCCGGCATCACCCACCCCCACACACCTACCATTATAGAGAGGGAGAGGGGGGAAGGGGCGGGGGGAAGGGGGGGGGGGAAGCACGTTTATAACTCATAAAGATATGCATACCTTAGGGTGTCTAGGCATATATACGATATATACATGCACAACCGCAAACAATTTTTTCAACCTCAAAAAACTTTTTGAAAACAACAAGGGTAGGGTAGTGCTGAAGACCACAAACAAGCTATGTACCCTATCCCAGCTGCCGGCATGTTGGGCAAAAAAAAAAAAAAAAAAAATTTCAGGCAGTCCACATTGTATAGCTAAAATGGCGACTCCATCACCTCAGTCCTTGATGTTCAGTCCATGGGGAGTGAGCGTCCCTAGCCTAGAGATGAGAGATGATTCAAGGAATTTACGGTGTATGGCATCTGAGTGGTTTTGGTGAGCAGCAGAGACTGACATATGAAACACGTTATGTCCAGGGCTATTGAAATGTGTACCTATGGGGGTGTCCTTATTCAGGTTGACAGCCTGGAGGTGTTCCCTGAATCTTATCATCCAGGGTACGGTAGGTCTCACCACAGCAGAGTTTGGAACAGAGGCTGCATGAAAGAATGTACACAAGGTTGGAAGATCGGCAAGTGAAGGGGGATCTGATGGTGAAACTTTTGCCTGATGGGCCCCTGAAGGTGTTAGTGGTTGTATTTAAAAAGGGGCAGGTTTTGCATCGAGGTTCGTTGCAGCGGTGGTTTCCTGGTGGAGAGCTGCTCGGTGAGTCTTTGTAAGTGGCTCGTACTAGATGATCCCTGAGGTTGGTGTCACGCAGGTATGCCACTAGTGGAGGTTTGTCGAAGGTGGACTTGAGTTTGGGGTCTTTTTGCAGGATGTCAAAGTTTTTCACAATGATGTTTTTAACTGGGAGGTTGTGTGGGTGGTAGGTCAAAGTAAGGACTGGTCGGTCTGACTGATCTTTGTTCTGAGTTGGGGTCATGGCCTGAGTTCTGGGGGTGCGAAGGGTACGATTGGCGGCATCGATGATGACTGCTTCAGGGTATCCTCGCCTTCTGAAGAAGGAACACATCCAGTTGACCTGCAGTTTGAAGTCATCGTCATTGCTGCACAGTCTTCTGAGGCGACAGAATTGAGAGTAAGGGATACTCTTCTTGGTAGACTGTGGGTGGCTGGATGTGAACTTGAGGTAAGAATGTGAATCAGTTTCTTTGTAAAACACTAATGTTTTCAGTTGATCTGTGCTGGTGATGGACACTTGAATGTCTAGAAAAGATACAGTTGTTTCGGAGATGGTGTAGGTGAATTTCAGGGCTGGGTAGAATGAAGACACAAAGTGTATGAAATCTAGAAGTTCAGCCTTGGTGCTTGTGGTGATACCTATGATGTCGTCAATGAAGCGTCTGAAGAATGGAGGGATGCGTCCAGGATATGAAGAGAGTATCTGCTCCTCGATGAAACCCATAAAGAGGCATGCGTAACTCGGCCCCATCTTGGTGCCCATAGCCACCCCTCGAGTTTGGACGAAGTGGCAATCACCAAAACAGAAACTGTTCAGTGTCAGGACCAACTCTGCCAGCCTTAGGATGGTTGTGATGTCAGTGTCAAAGGTGCTGTTCTTTAGAAAGTGTTTTATGGCCTGTATTGTTTTTGTTTTCTCTTTGACCCCCCTTTTTGTTTCGGTCTTTACCACCAATCTTCAAATTATATAGTTGTTCTGAAAAGACCCAGTCAAGTGTTATCAATTTTTTTGTGCATGTCCTAGGTTTTGTGTTAGTGCATTGTATTCATCATTTTTATATGATTACTCAAGGGATAGCTCATCAGACTTCTGATCTAAGGATACAGTGTGGATTTTCTTACTTTTAAGTGTGGTCCTAATGTAATTATTTGGAAAGAACGATGCTTGATGTTAGTACTTCAAACCAAACGGATATTCCACTTCTTCTTCTAGCTTAAAACTGCTGACCTGCCTGTGGATGATGTTCAATGAAGCAGCAGACCTTGTCTGGGCAGTGCCATCTGAAAGCTGGATCCAGTCTTATAAGACAGCATTTCTTCCTCCTACTATTTTGTGAGTATATATATTTATGTCCTTGTGTGTGTGCCTGAGAGAACAGAAAATTAACGGAAGCATTGGATAATGCCAAGATCATGGATGTTGTCTCAGCACTGTATTGCTGTCAGTTCTTCACTGTGACAGCAGCTGTCAGTGACATTCTCAGATCTTTCTATACACGTACAGGTCGACTAGTCTTTCCCTGTGTCTGTGCAATGTTTCTGGCTGCACAACAATTGCTTATGTTTATCAGTGTGCTAATGTAGCATTTTGATCAGTCCCCCCCCCCCTCCTTTTTTTTTTTTTTTTTTGTTAAAGAGAATTTCTATCATGGATCTCATCTTGTCTGAAAATCAGCAGTGTTAATAGATTTAATATGAATATCTGAAATTAGTTGTAGAAAGCAAAAACACAAACAAACCAAAAAAAGTTTATGCATTGCTGTACACTCAGATGGTGTTGCCCATGTTTGGTAGCACATTCTGACTGGCGTATGCTGCTGTCCGTATGGGAACTGTATGTAAACAAATAGTTAATAATTGTGTGTTGAGTATGTCATTAGTTATTTTTCAGCCATTGCACAGAGTTGTGTAATAGTTTTCTTAGATACCAATTTTTCTTTTGAATAACAATAGGATTGAAATTATTTAGAGTTAAAAGTGTTTTCAGAAGAAACACTGGGATGTACATAACAATTTTCTGTTTTAAAGGAATATATGGGCTGTATTTTATATGAAATTGTGCTTTGCATTGGTCTCTAAAGCCACAGGCGACGCTGCTCGAGTCGAGCAGTCAGCCCGGACAGATAACTAAATCTTAGGTCAGATACACTCTAATGTTTTACAGTGATGATGACAATCTGCCTACAATGATGCGTAATGTTATACAGTGATATGACAATCTGCCTACAACTGATTGTAATGTTTAACAGTGATGATGACAATCGCCTACAACTGATTGTAATGTTTTACAGTGATATGACAATCTGCCTACAACTGATGTTTATGTTTTACAGTGATATGACAATCTGCCTACAACTGATGTGTTATGTTTTACAGTGATGATGACAATCTGCCTACAACTGATGTTTTAATGTTTTACAGTGATGATGACAATCTGCCTACAACTGATGTTTTATGTTTTTACAGTGATATGACAATCTGCCTACAACTGATGTGTTATGTTTTAGTTTTGAACAATTGCCTACATGATTTAGTTTTACAGTGATGATGACAGTCTGCCCACAACTGATGTTTAATGTTTTACAGTGATGATGACAATCTTTCTACAACTGATTGTTTAAGTTTTTTACAGTGATGATGACAATCTGCCCACAACTGATGTTTAATTAATGTTTTACAGTGATGATTGACAATCTGCCTACAACTGATGTGTTAATGTTTTACAGTGATGATGACAATCTGCCTACAAACTGATGTTTAATGTTTTACAGTGTGATGATGACAATCTGCCTACAGCTGATGTGTAATGTTTTACAGTGATGATGACAGTCTGCTACAACTGATGTTTAATGTTTTACAGTGATGATGACAATCTGCCTACAGCTGATGTGTAATGTTTTACAGTGATGATGACAGTCTGCTACAACTGATGTGTAATGTTTTACAGTGATGATGACAATCTGCCTACAACTGATGTTTAATGTTTTACAGTGATGATGACAATCTGCCTACAACTGATGTTTAATGTTTTACAGTGATGATGACAATCTGTCTACAACTGATGTATGTTTAATGTTTTTACAGTGATGATGACAGTCTGCCTACAAACTGATGTTTAATGTTTTACAGTGATGATGACAATCTGCCACAACTGATGTTTAATTTTTACAGTGATGATGACAATCTGCCTACAACTGATGTTTAATAGTTTTACATGATATGACAATTTCTAAACTGATTGAAGTTTACAGTGATGATGACAATCTGCCTCAACGATTGCTGATGTGAATCTGCCTACATGTTATGTTTGTACAGTGATAATGATGCTTAATTTTCTGGCAAGCTAAGCATGTTGGTAAATTACAATGATGTTAAATGTTTTACAGTGATGATGAAATCTGCGCACAACTGTTGTATAATTCAGCATGGAACCTCTTCTGACAACATCTGAGAAAGTGGATCTGGTGTTATGAAGGAGCACTTCGCCTACTATCATGTAGTTTACAGGTAAGAGGATGGGGATGTGAGCAAATGAACAGAAACTGATGTCAACTTTGACAGAAGCTTTGGATGACAACCAAGATCAAGTGTGTTGTCATAGTGCTATAGTGCAGCCAATTCTTGACTGTGACAGAAGCTGTGAATGACTTTTATAATAATTAATTGCGTTGATTATGTCATGAATTGTTTTTCATCATTCATTGCATAGTGTAATGTGATAATCTCATGAATTTGTTTTTAGTCATTGCATAAAAAGTGTTACTCATTCTGTTCCAGGTTGGCTTGCATTTATATTGTAAGCTCTAAAAATGACACTTTCACTCGGTATGCATGTGGTTTTCCCCCCACACTTTATTTACTAGCAAAATGTTTGTTTTACTGACAGTATTGAATCACTGGGTGTACATTATGATTTTCTATTTATTAGGAGTATGTGGACTACATGATTTGCACCACGAATCTGTGCATGTCCTACTATATAATTTGAAGATTGGTGGTAAAGACCGAAACAAAAAGGGGGTCAAAGAGAAAACAAAAACAATACACAACGTTTCGACTCTTAGAGCCTTTTTCAAGTGAGGACACAGGAATTGTTTCAACAAATTTGAAGAAAATTTGGAAAAAAAAAATGAAAAAACTTTTTGACCCCACACACACACACACACCACACACACACCACACACACACACACACACACCCTGCGCGCTCCCCCCCTCCCGGCATCACCCACCCCCACACACCTACCATTATAGAGAGGGAGAGGGGGGGAAGGGGCGGGGGGAAGGGGGGGGGGGAAGCACGTTTATAACTCATAAAGATATGCATACCTTAGGGTGTCTAGGCATATATACGATATATACATGCACAACCGCAAACAATTTTTTCAACTCAAAAAACTTTTTGAAAAACAACAAGGGTAGGGTAGTGCTGAAGACCACAAACAAGCTATGTACCCTATCCCAGCTGCCGGCATGTTGGCAAAAAAAAAAAAAAAAAAAAATTTCAGGCAGTCCACATTGTATAGCTAAAATGGCGACTCCATCACCTCAGTCCTTGATGTTCAGTCCATGGGGAGTGAGCGTCCCTAGCCTAGAGATGAGAGATGATTCAAGGAATTTACGGTTTATGGCATTGAGTGGTTTTGGTGAGCAGCAGAGAACTGACATATGAAACACGTTATGTCCAGGGCTATTGAAATGTGTACCTATGGGGTGTCCTTATTCAGGTTGACAGCCTGGAGGTGTTCCCTGAATCTTATCATCCAGGGTACGGTAGGTCTCACCACAGCAGAGTTTGGAACAGAGGCTGCATGAAAGAATGTACACAAGGTTGGAAGATCGGCAAGTGAAAGGGGGATCTGATGGTGAAACTTTTGCCTGATGGGCCCCTGAAGGTGTTAGTGGTTGTATTTAAAAAGGGGCAGGTTTTGCATCGAGGTTCGTTGCAAGCGGTGGTTTCCTGGTGGAGAGCTGCTCGGTGAGTCTTTGTAAGTGGCTCGTACTAGATGATCCCTGAGGTTGGTGTCACGCAGGTATGCCACTAGTGGAGGTTTGTCGAAGGTGGACTTGAGTTTGGGGTCTTTTTGCAGGATGTCAAAGTTTTTCACAATGATGTTTTTAACTGGGAGGTTGTGTGTGGGTGGTAGGTCAAAGTAAGGACTGGTCGGTCTGACTGATCTTTTCTGAGTTGGGGTCATGGCCTGAGTTTGGGGGTGGAAGGGTACGATTGGCGGCAATCGATGATGACTGCTTCAGGGTATCCTCGCCTTCTGAAGAAGGACACATCCAGTTGACCTGCAGTTTGAAGTCATCGTCATTGCTGCACAGTCTTCTGAGGCGACAGAATTGAGAGTAAGGGATATCTTCTTGGTAGACTGTGGGTGGCTGGATGTGAACTTGAGGTAAGAATGTGAATCAGTTTCTTTGTAGAAACACTAATGTTTTCAGTTGATCTGTGCTGGTGATGGACACTTGAATGTTAGAAAAGATACAGTTGTTTCGGAGATGGTGTAGGTGAATTTCTGGCTGGTAGAATGAAGACACAAAGTGTATGAAATCTAGAAGTTCAGCCTTGGTGCTTGTGGTGATACCTATGATGTCGTCAATGAAGCGTCTGAAGAATGGAGGGATGCGTCCAGGATATGAAGAGAGTATCTGCTCCTCGATGAAACCCATAAAGAGGCATGCGTAACTCGGCCCCATCTTGGTGCCCAATAGCCACCCCTCGAGTTTGGACGAAGTGGCAATCACCAAAACAGAAACTGTTCAGTGTCAGGACCAACTCTGCCAGCCTTAGGATGGTTGTGATTGTCAGTGTCAAAGGTGCTGTTCTTTAGAAAGTGTTTTATGGCCTGTATTGTTTTTGTTTTCTCTTTGACCCCCTTTTTGTTTCGGTCCTTTACCACCAATCTTCAAATTATATAGTTGTTCTGAAAAAGACCCAGTCAAGTGTTATCAATTTTTTTGTGCTGTCCTAGGTTTTGTGTTAGTGCATTTGTATTCATCATTTTTATATGATTACTCAAGGGATAGCTCATCAGACTTCTGATCTAAGGATACAGTGTGGATTTTCTTACTTTTAAGTGTGGTCCTAATGTAATTATTTGGAAAGAACGATGCTTGATGTTAGTACTTCAAACCAACGGATATTCCACTTCTTCTTCTAGCTTAAAAATGCTGACCTGCCTGTGGATGATGTTCAATGAAGCAGCAGACCTTGTCTGGGCAGTGCCATCTGAAAGCTGGATTTCCCGTCTTATAAGACAGATTTCTTCCTCCTACTATTTTGTGAGTATATATATTTATGTCCTTGTGTGTGTGCCTGAGAGAACAGAAAATTAACGGAAATTGGATAATGCCAAGATCATGGATGTTGTCTCAGCACTGTATTGCTGTCAGTTCTTCACTGTGACAGCAGCTGTCAGTGACATTCTCAGATCTTTCTATACACGTACAGGTCGACTAGTCTTTCCCTGTGTCTGTGCAATGTTTCTGGCTGCACAAACAATTGCTTATGTTTATCAGTGTGCTAATGTAGCATTTTGATCATGTCCCCCCCCCCCTCCCTTTTTTTTTTTTTTTTTTTTTTGTTTAAAAGAGAATTTCTATCATGGATCTCTCTTGTCTGAAAATCAGCAGTGTTAAGATTTAATATGAATATCTGAAATTAGTTGTAGAAAGCAAAAACACAAACAAACCAAAAAAAAGTTTATGCATTGCTGTACACTCAATGGTGTTGCCCATGTTTGGTAGCACTTCTGACTGGCGTATGCTGCTGTCCGTATGGGAACTGTATGTAAACAAATAGTTAATAATTGTGTGTTGAGTATGTCATTAGTTATTTTTCAGCCATTGCACAGGTTGTGTAATAGTTTTCTTAGATACCCATTTTTTTTTGAATAACAATGGATTGAATTTTATTAGAGTTTAAAAGTGTTTTCAGAAGAAACACTGGGATGTACATAACAATTTTCTGTTTTAAAGGAATATTGGGCTGTATTTTATATGAAATTGTGCTTTGCATTGGTCTCTAAACCCCAACCTGCCAGTAATCGCCCCAAATAATAAAACTTTTTTCCCTTTAATTTTTTACAGGTATAAATCCCACAAATATCTAATTTTAAAGGGAAACCCAAACAATTTAAATGTTTCTGTGTAAAATTTAAATGTTTTAAATTTTTTAAATAATACAATTTGTAAATGTTTTAATTTTTCAGTGTATAACCCCAAACTGCCTACAAATGATTTTTATGTTTTTCAGTGATTACAATTTGGCCCACAAATTTAAAAAGTTTTTAAAAGTTTTACATGATAATGAAATTTGCCAAAAAACGATGGTTTTTTTTTACGTAATGACAATTCCTACAAAGATGTTTTTTTTTAATGTTACAGTTTAAAATTATTTTAATTTTTTAATACAAAATTTCAAAACAAATTTAAAAATTTTACAGTATGATGACAATCTCCCACAACTGATGTTTAATTAATTTTTTACAGGAAATTTACAATCGCCTACAAAAGATGTGTAATGTTTTTTTTGATATGACAATCGCCAACTGATTTTAATGTTTTCATGATGATGACAATTTTCCCCGGGTTTTTTTAATAAATTGTCACAATAGTTTAATGTTTTTCTAAACAAAACCCCCAATTTTTGTGTAATTTTTACAAAGGGGGGAATTTTACAAGTTTTTTTTAGTTATGACAACGTCAAATTTTTTTTTAAATAGAAACCCCAAACTGTTTTTAAACTGATGAAACAAAAATTTTAAAAATGTTTTAATTTTTACAGTGATGTGACATCTGCCAAAAATGGTTTAATTTTTTTTTAAAAAGATAAGACAATTTTGCCCCCCAATATGTTTATGTTTTCAGTGTGTTTTCAATTGCCTAAAAGTTTTAAATTTTTTGTGAGAGGGAAACCCTTTTTAAAAAATATTTAAAGTTTTTCAGGTGCTTTTCCCCAAAAATGATGTTTTTTTAAAGTTTTAATTGGAACCAAATTTTTTTAAAATTTTTCAGTGTATAAAGTCCCTGTTTTTTTTTTACCGTTTTGGGGGGGGGGCAAGCCAACAGTGTAAATTTTTCGGGTTTTATGACAACGACAAGTGTTTAAGTTTTAAAATGAGAGCAAACCGCCTACAAGAAAGTGAAGTTTTAATATTAAATCGTTAAAAATTTATGGTTTTTTTTTCATGGGAATTT
>JAMYXO010007181.1:0-5000 GCA_033310375.1 Conus canariensis
CAGCTAACATCTCCGAGGAAGCCTGTCAATAAGGTTGTAGTCAGAATAACCTTTCCTTTTGTCTGGTAACAGTCCGGCTGCATTGTGAACTGAGTCATGGTTTGGGTCTGGACATTGACAGTATAAAATGGAGAACACAGAGAGAGAGAGAGAGAGAGAGAGAGAGAGAGAGAGAGAGAGAGAGAAGAGGAGGGAGGGAGAGAGAGAGAGACAGGAGGGAGCGCGGGAGAGAGATAGACAGAGAGACAGACAGATGCATAGACAGACAGACAGACAGATAGATTGAGGGACTGATTTAAATGGAGAGGGAAAGAGAGAGAGAGAGAGAGAGAGAGAGAGAGAGAGAGAGAGAGATGGGGGGAGGAGGGAGACAGGCAGACAGAGACAGACAGAGAGACACACAGACCAGCAGAGAGAGAGAGAGAGAGAGAGAGAGAGAGAGAGAGAGACAGACAGACAGACAGACAGACAGACAGACAGACAGAGACAGAGGCAGAGAGAGACAGAGAGAGTTGAGAGAGAGAGTGCGAGAGAGAGAGTGAGAGAGAGAGAGACAGGGAGGGAGGGAGGAGGAAAGGGGGAGGGAGAGCGCACTAAACTCCCAATTCCAAGTTGCCTTTTGACAGGACACATGATATTCAGAGCCACGCCTGCGCACAGGAGTGACAGCTGGGTCCCTCAGGACAAGTTTCATTGTTTTTTTGTTTGTTTGTTTTTTTTTTTTGTTTTGTTTGGTCTGTGGGTCTTGAGACTTGGATGACAGAGAAAGGAAGAACAACACATTGTTAGTGGGACAGTTTAGCCCAGTCAAAATGGCCAAATAATAACCCAAAGCCTCGCTAGCTTCCTGATACTGTTTCCAATTGCTGTTTGACCTGTTTCGGAAGGCAGAATGATCCATTACCGCTACTGAAAATACAAGTCATAGGAAACTTCCCTCAGAAAGAATCAAGCATTCTGCTGCATTGCGATTTTTGTTCTCTTTTTGTGGCTGAATAAGCTTTGGTGAATTATCTGCATCTTGTCTCGTCCCTGTGTGTGTGTGTGTGTGTGTGTGTGTGTGTGTGTGTGTGTGTGTGTGTGTGTGTGTTGTGTGTGTGTGTGTGTGTGTGTGCTGCGTGTGTGCGTGCGTGTGTGTGCGTGTGTGTGGTGTATGTGTGTGTGTGTGTGTTGTGTGTGTGTGTGTGTGTGTGTGTGTGTGTGTGTGTGTGTGTGCATGTGTGTGTGTATGTGAACACTCGCAAATACGCATATGTGAGTGTATGCAGTTTGCAGATGTGCAAGAATGTGTGTGTATGCCTGCATGTGATTGCCAAATCTCTTCCACGCACACGCGTGTTGAGGGATAGAGGAGAGCACACCTCTTCTGGTAAATGCAAGGCCAACACTGCCGTCATTCCGAATCACTAACTCAGCGCCTCAACACCCATAATGAACTGACTGTTTCCAGAAAGAAAAGCAAGAAAGAAAGAAAGAAAGAAGAGACACTGCTCTCCATGGCCTGAGAAGAAGACATCCCATGGCCTACCTCACGTTTCGCTGGGCCTCTTCCATCGGTTCTCAATTTATCATGGGCAAGGTACGATAGTTCCAAATGACCTGGGATAAAGTGCACCTTCCCGTCTCTTCTTACCACGCTCTCCTTTGGAGAGAGAGAGAGAGAGAGAGGAGAGAGAGAGAAGAGAGAGAGAGAGAGAGAGAGAGAGAGAGAGAGAGAGAGAGGAATGAAAGGAAGGAGTTGGAAGTTAATGAGGAGAAATGTTGTTCTGTTTTCAAAGGGGGGAATGGGGGAGGGGGGGGGGGGGGGGGGACAAGATAGGGGACAGGAGAGAACGGGAGGGGAAAGGGCACCAGACCTGTCAGTATATCTCTTTGAGCGCTTTTACTGATAATCCAGCTTTACTGCTAAGAACCAGGCCAAGCCAAACATTCACAGATCCTAAACGACGTATTGGGCGGGTAGACAGATTTTCCTCACAGGACTTTATAGAAATCAAGTTTGCAGCAGAAAGGAAGGCATCGTGAATTATTCCCTGAGGTTGTCGTTATGGTGACAGCTGGATTTTCATGTTCGGACTTTTTTTTTAACTGGTAGTGGAGGAAAAGCAATGCTGATAAACGATTTGCCCATCGTTATGACAATGGCTTAGCGAAGCTTATGTGAGGAGGGTCGGGGAGCGGGGTGTGTGGGTGGGTGGGTGGGGATGGTGGGGGTTGAGTGAGGGTTGAGGATTAGGGGCAAGAAATAGAGATCAGAGGGAGAGAGAGAGAGAGAGAGAGAGAGAGAGAGAGAGAGAGAGAGAGAGAGAGAGAGAGAGAGATAATGTGTGTGTGTGTGTGTGTGTGTGTGGTGTGTGTGTGTGTGTGTGTGTGTGTGTGTGTGGCGTGTGTGGGGGGGGGGGGGGGTGGGGGTGGGGTGCGTACGTGCGTGCGTCCACTCACGCTCAAGCAAGTACAGACAGAAAGAATACAAAGCGCACTATGATCGTTACATTTTGGTACAGGGAACGGTGATGGTTAACAGCACAGACAGTACAGACAGAAAGAATACAAAGCGCACTATGATCGTTACATTTTGGTGCAGGGAACGGTGATGGTTAACAGCACAGATAGTACAGACAGAAAAAGACAGGAAACAGAGCAGCTTGAAGAGAGAGAGAGAGAGAGAGAAGAGAGAGAGAGAGAGAGAGAGAGAGAGAGAGAGAGAGAGGAGAGAGAGAGAGAGAGCTCCGAACTCAGAAGCAAGAAAAGCTTTATTCAATCAAAAATCGATATCTTAGGCCGGGCCTTTTTGTTCAAATTTGTCTTTGCTAAGCTAAATTATGTGATAAGATTTTACAACACAAAGGGAGAGAGAAATATGATAGAAATGACAGACACACAGGATTACAGAGTACGTGATTCACACACACACACACACACACACACACACACACACACACACAACACACACACACACACACACACACACACACACACACACACACACACACACACCAAAAACATACATTAATGTGCAAAGGCTTGGCAAGAAAACTGTATGTATACGCAGTCATAAAGGTATCGATGCTGTCAACAACAATCAGAAAATGGATGGGGATGAGGACAATAGAAAACGAGGTAGGTGTGTTGGGTGGGGCGGCGGTGGGGGATGGATAAAAGAAACACAACACAGAAAAGTCCACCCTTCCACCACACACACACACACACACACACACACACACACACACACACACACACACACACACACACACTTCCCTGTGAGTAGGTTAGATGAACAGTGACTATATTATCATGTTTGCTTTATGGTTGGGATTGTTGTTGGAGTTGGCGTTGGCAAGAAACCGACTACAGTATTAAGTGAAGCAATTTTCCCAACGGAGTAAGGGTAATGAGTGGTACCAGTCACTGACATAACTATGCGGAAACCACGTACATCTCTGTGATTCCTGGCGATTTAAGCGATTCCTGCTGAGTACTTCTATGAGACAGTGTAGTCCACACCAAGGCGTCTGTGAAATAGTTTTGAAGGCCTCGTTTAGAGATCTGCGGTGAACAATATGATTTTACACAGGATCACAATTCCAATCTTCAATTTTTTGGCCACGTGGCCTTTTTCAAGAGAAAAAAAAACAAAAACAATACGACTACATAATGTCCATCTTTGGCAAATGGACAGAGCAAAGAATTGACGTCATAAATATATTACACAAGTTCTGACATCATACTGTGTGATGTCATCAACTAGAACTAGAAAAAAAATCATTCTGAGAAACTAGATCAGAGACACAATAACAGGATGGGAACTAATCCAATGGATCTCAATCGTGGCACTTTCCTGCTATCCAATCCACTCAATAATGCAAGTTGTGTGTGTGCGTGCGTGCGTGGCGCGCGCGCGCGGCGGCTGGTGTGTGTGTGTGTGTGTGTGTGTGTGTGTGTGTGTGTTTAGTTATACTGTAACCAATGTACTTCAAAAACATAACGATACGCTCCATAACTCACAATGAAAATGAAACCACAGAATAATGTGAATGCAGTCCTGTTTGTGACTGTGTACGATATATCATAAATGTCATTTGAAAAAGATATAAATATTTTGCAAATCATCAATGTTGTTCACAGGTACATTTGGATAGGGTTGTTACAAATTTGTCTTAACATGACATCCATTTGGAAGCCTTGTGTCTAATGTCCTTATCCATTTCTCTTCAGTAATGAGTCTGAAGCTTTTGCTTTCACCGTAAGCTTTTGCATAAGACTGGTGCTCTATATAATGTTCGAAAATGATTGATACCTCTGCTAACTAGTTCAGCTCGTCACGTATTGTGTATATGAGAACAGTTTATATGATTTTGACGCTTCTTCCTGAACGCTGTATGTATATTCACTTAATGTGTCATGGTATTGATAATGTGAAATGTGTTTGAGGTGAAAACAGAACCTTCTTTGCAAGGAACGAAATTGTTCTTGTAAATTTGTAAATAGAAACCAGATGCGTTTGACTAGCGGTAAGGGCCCAGACTCTAAGTGAACACTGTGCTATTGTAAAGTATCAGATATTACACGACTCTAAGTGAACACTGTGTATTATAAAGTATCAGATATCACACGACTCTAAGTGAACACTGTGTATTGTAAAGTATCAGATATTACAGATCTCTAAGTGAAACTGTGTATGTAAAGTATCAGATATCACACGACTCTAAGTGAACACTGTGTATTGTAAAGTATCAGATATTACAAGCATAAGCCTTCATGAAAGATTGAAGAAAAAAAGAAGAAAAAAAGGGAGGGAGGGGGGCTGCTAAACTAACCATATTTTTGGGCCTTGGCCTGTGGTCACAATACAAAAACGGAATGGGGAAGGGATGGTGAGACATAAAACCAATGAGCCAATCAGCTGATTTTAGAGGCTTAGAAGAGAGAGAGAGAGAGAGAGAGAGAGAGAGAGAGAGAGAGAGAGACAGACAGACAGACAGACAGACAGACAGACAGAC
>JAMYXO010007182.1:0-12454 GCA_033310375.1 Conus canariensis
TATACATAAATTGAATCTTTATTTCATCAGTATGAAAATGCAATAAATATGGAGATAGAGTGTGAGCCGGATGGGGTACCAGTATTCAGAGTGACATTGATAAGGCCAGGAGCCATTTGGGGACAGTGTCCCAGCAAGTCACTGCCCATCAGGACCAGTTCAGCATGACAGGCAGATGGAGCAATCTTTGTAAAAAATACTGTGCACAGTACCGATCTTTGTAAAAAAATACTGTGCAAAGTACCGATCTTTGTAAAAAAATACTGTGCAAAGTACCGATCTTTGTAAAAAAAAATACTGTGCAAAGTACCGATCTTTGTAAAAAAAATACTGTGCAAAGTACCGATCTTTGTAAAAAATACTGTGCAAAGTACTGCTAAAATCTTTTTATGACATACAGACATATGCATTTGTGTTGATGATGTTTAGCATCATATTCACCTGTGTTGTTGCTGTATGCTCAGTGCCTATTGATGTGTGTGTGTGTGTGTGTGTGCGCGTGCGCGCGTGTGTGTGTGTGTGTGTGTGGGGGGGGGGGGGGGGGGGCGCGCATGTGTGTTTGCCTGTACATGGGTGTGTCTAAGTGTTGTGTATGAGGTTGTGCATTTTCATAAGACCATGTGCATTCCCACCTCATGTATGTATACCTACTTACTATGATAACTTTGAACTTTCTTCCCACCCGCCCAACCCCCAATTGCCTCTCTGTCCCTCCATCTCTGCGCGAAAGGTAAAGTAAGGTAATGTTGCTTATAGCCCGGCTGACTGCAAAGGGCCATATCAGGTCTGTCACCGCGTTGAAGTCAGCTCACAAGTCATATCTCTGGGCGGGTGTGTGCGCGTGCAAGTGTGTGTGTGTGTGTGTGTGGTGTAGGTGTGGCATGGGTGTGTCTGTGTATGTGGTGTGTGTGTGTGGGATGTGTGTGTGTATGTGTGTGCACATGCAAGTGTATGTGTGTGTGTGTGTCCATCTACCTACAACATCTTAATGAATGTTTGGTATGTTGGCAGTTGTTGTTGGGGTTTTGTTGTTGTTGTTTTGTCAATCCTGTAACAGGAGGGCCTGTAGTGAAGTGGTCAGAGCATTTGCCTGTGGAGCCGATGATCACGAGTTCAAACCACACAATGGGTTGGATTGTTTTGGCTTCAGAACCCTCTCTGTTCACCCAGCAGTACGTGGGAACCTGATTCAGTTCAGGAAAGGTTAAAGGTTGCGGAAAGAGAGGGATGGGCATCGCTGTCCATCATGCTGTGCCCAAGACACGGTGACCCTCTGACAGTTCACTGCTCCTACGGCTGATAGGCTGTGGGAATGCTAACCCTGTTGATAACGTTATCAATGTACATGTTTTGAAATGTTGCTGCTGTACTTTTCCTCAATGGTTGGGCTGATACCACCTTTTCAGGTCCCTATGGGATGAAATGTTGCCTTGTGAATCAACAGAGGGATCCTTCCGTTACCTTTTCTCTCTCTTTTTTTTTTTTTTTTTTAATCTATCGATCATGGTACTTTTTTCATTAAAAATAGGAGGCAGCAGATGACTTCATATTGTTGGCACGGGTATCCACGGCTTGTATACTGTTCCCAAAAAGGTACACATACACATACATTTTCACCGAGTTGCTTTCCACCTGCTGACGTCCATTTCTGGCCAGTGACAAGGTGCTGAACTCCACAAGTGCAGTTATGCTTGGATACACAGTCAAAGTCCACACCTCGTAATGAGACAGAAATACATCTTATTTGTATTGCGACGCATTTATGAATTTTACAAACATGACTCATTTCCAAATATCACACTTTTTTTTCCTTTTGATTTTTTAAGCATAGTTTTGGTTTTTGTATGAGTCTAAGCCTTGTTGATGCAAATGCATGTAATTTTATTTATTTTTTTTTTTTGGTGGGGGGGGGAGGGGGGGGAATTGTGGGGAAGGGGAGTTGGCGTTAATGATAACTTACTTTACTGATCTCAGGGTTTATTGCTGCTGTGTAAACTAAGATGCTGCAGGCTTTTTTACCAGTATCATTTTTTAGTTGTTGATGTATTGTAAATGACCAGTTTAATACATTCCATACCGGTAGCATCATGTACGTAATGTAAGTTGCTCATCCCTTCGTTTCCTCTGCCAGCGAGGTTATGTTTTCACCGGCCACCATGGGTTTATTTATCTACATCGGCAGATCATGCATAATCTATGGAATCCATGAAAGTAAAGGTGGCAGAAAGGGGGACTGTGGTCCAAGAACAAATCCATTCCATGTTGGTGTGGATCCCTGGTATAGGGTCAGATCACAAGGGCAGATACAGGGTCAGTTCCCCCAAGATCAGGTGAAAATGACCAGACTGAGTCGGACAAAACATGGCAGAAATATGCAATGAAGCGCTAGGATGACGCCGTTAAATTTTGGTGTGGATCTGAACCAGAAGGCAAATCCAGAATCCATTTTCTCTGCGGGGGTCTGTGGTCTCCCTTGTTCCATTCTGCTGATGAGAATTGATGTCAACACTATGCTGGACAGAGCGAATAATCTATAGTAGCACAAATCATGAAGTTTGATTTATAAAAAGAAAACATAGACAGACATTCACTAAGGTTGGAATTCTAGCCGTTTCAGCAGATTGTTAGCTTAAGTCTTTCTGGTTTTTTTCCCCCTCCTTTTTAATTAAGTGGTCTGTGGCCTTATTAGTGTCATTTGACTGTGGATTAAACTCTTATTTGTGTCACAGGATTGTTCATTCTTTTGCTGATAATTTTTCGGCAGCTGATTGGTGATTTTCTTTATATTTGTTAAACCAGACTGATTTTTTTTTTCTGTACATGTAAAAAGTGTGTATGTAATATTTTGCGAAGACTTTTCAGAATTTAATCAGAAAACATTTTTGTTTGTTTGTTTGTGGAAAATAGTAAACATGTGCATACTTACTGTATGGTGAATGTGGTAACAGTTTACAACCCAGGTTAGGAATGATTTTTTTCCCCACGGCCTTGCTCACCTCAATTTTCATGAGGATTAAGATTGAATATTTCAGATTTGAATAAATGGCATGGAAAAACAAGGAAAGGTGTGTGTGGGTGTGTTCACATATGTGCGTGTGTGTGTGTTCCTTTGTTCATCAGTTTAAATGGGCTTTTTTTCACTTCGTGATTTACAAACACCTTGACTAGATGAGAAACAAGTGTGTGTGTGTGCACATGTGTGTGTGTACAGGTGGGTGTGCACATGTGTGTGTGTACAGGTGGGTAGGAGGATGCATGTGTGTTTGTTTGATGGGTGGTTTGGCTAGTGTGTGTTTATGAAAGATGTAATCTCACAATTATGATTTCTTAATCTGCTAATTATTACTTCTTGGTGCACTTAATGAACTTACCATAGAATTTAACAATAAACTAAAGCTAACTGACCAACCAGTTGGCAGCCAGCAAGTCAGTTGCCTTACTACTAAAGTCATCAGAAATGAAAACGAAAATACTGATTTCACATTGCCCTACTACCAAAGTCATCAGAAATGAAAAAGAAAATACTGATTTCACATTGCCCTACTACCAAAGTCATCAGAAATGAAAAAGAAAATACTGATCTCACATTGCCTTAGTACCAAAGTCATCAGAAATGAAAAAGAAAATACTGATTTTACATTGCCATACTACCAAAGTCATCAGAAATGAAAAAGGAAATACTGATTTCACATTGCCCTACTACCAAAGTCATCAGAAATGAAAAAGGAAATACTGATTTCACATTGCCCTACTACCAAAGTCATCAGAAATGAAAAAGAAAATACTGATTTTACATTGCCATACTACCAAAGTCATCAGAAATGAAAAAGAAAATACTGATTTCACATTACTCTACTACCAAAGTCATCAGAAATGAAAAAGAAAATACTGATTTTACATTGCCCTAGTACCAAAGTCATCAGAAATGAAAAAGAAAACACTGATTTCACATTGCCCTACTACCAAAGTCGTCAGAAGTGAAAAAGAAAACACTGATTTCACATTGCCCTACTACCAAAGTCGTCAGAAATGGAAAAAAAAAACTGATTTCACATTGCTCTGCTACCAAAGCCATCAGAAATGAAAAAGAAAATACTGATCTCACATTGCCCTTACAAAAGTCACCAGAAATGAAAAAGAAAATATTGATTTCACATTGCCCTACTACCAAAGTCATCAGAAATGAAAAAGAAGATACTGATTTTACATTGCCCTACTACCAAAGTCGTCAGAAATAAAAAAGAAAACACTGATTTCACATTGCCCTACTACTAAAGTCATCAGAAATGAAAAAGAAAATACTGATTTAACATTGCCCTACTACCAGAATCAACAGAAATGAAAAAGAAAATACTGATTTTACATTGCCCTAGTACCAGAGTCGTCAGAAATGAATAAGAAAATACTGATTCCACATTGCCCTACTACTAAAGTATCAGAAATGAATAAGAAAATACTGATTTCACATTGCCCTACTACCAAAGTCATCAGAAATGAATAAGAGAAAACTGATTTGACATAGACCAATCACCAAAGCAATCAGAAATGAAAAAGAGAAAACTGATTTGACATAGACCAATCACCAAAGCAATCAGAAATGAAAAAGAAAATGCTGATTTGACATAGACCAATCACCAAAGCAATCAGAAATGAAAAAGAAAATGCTGATTTGACATTGCCAAGCTGCCAAAGTAATCAAAAGTGAATAACAAAATACTGATCTGATTACTGGTTGAAATTTTCAAAAGACAATGAATAATAGTTCGGCTTGTATTTCAATTTTCCTTACCCTTTCAGACAATGTTTTTTATAAACATTTGGCTCACAATCCAGTTTTAATGCAATGTATATACACATATAGATTCACATACATAATTATATATATATATCTATACATGCACATGCATGCAATATATACATATGTACACACACACACACACACACACAACACACACACACACACACACGCATGCATGCATGCATGCATACACATAAATGCGCTCTCTCATACTCTCTCTCTCTCTCTCTCTCTCTCTCTCTCTCTCTCTCTCTCTCTCACACACACACACACACACACACATGTACACACACACACACACACAAACACACACACACATGCATACACTCATATATACATACAA
The DNA here is from genome assembly GCA_033310375.1 of Conus canariensis. Taxonomy (NCBI): domain Eukaryota; kingdom Metazoa; phylum Mollusca; class Gastropoda; order Neogastropoda; family Conidae; genus Conus; species Conus canariensis. The sequence goes on from JAMYXO010007182.1 coordinate 5,142, forward strand.
AAACACACACACACACACACACACACACACACACACACACATATATATATATATATATAATATATATAACTACGTCTATAACTACCACTGCTGCTGCTGCTAGTACTAGTACAACTACTGCTGCTACTACTACCACTACTATTACTACTACTACTACTACACCATTCCATAACGCAGAAGCACAGGCACATTCACGCCCATGCATACATTTCCCACCACCTTCATTTCCCGCCCCCATTTCCCCCACCCCACACCCCCTTCCTGCCGCTTTCGCGTACTTACTTATCCACTCAATCACTTGTGCGAATACACACTATTTACATATTCAGTATATTATGCACATGCCTGTGAGTGTGTGGTCCGATTCTGTAGATTGTTTTCCATGCTTTTCACTTTCCTCCTCCTTCTTTCTTGTTTAACCGAGTGATTGTCAGAACAAGATGATTTGCAATTCCTGTGTGAGTCTACGACAGTTAATTTAAAGTCCCCTGACAGAGGCGAAGTGTGCTCGCCGAAAATTTGGGATAACGAAGAGCCAACTTGTTCTTTTTCTACATTGCTCTCTCTCTCTCTCTCTCTCTTCTCTCTCTCTCTCTCTCTCTCTCTCTATATATATATATATATATATATATATATATATATATATATATATATACACTACTCAAAACAATTGAAGTACCACTTAGGAAAACTGCTGTCATTCGAAAGAAAACAAAGCTGAACATAATTTAATGATTGAATATTTTATTTTTATTATTCCTCAATCCATTCAAATTTATTCAAACACCGTGACAAAAAATTATCTTTGTTTTACACTTGATTAAAGAGGCATACCCCCAAAATGAAAAGTAACAAGAGTCTATGGTAGATGTCATGATGTTAATAACGGGTATGACCACCGTTCGCGTTCAAACAAGCGTCACATCGACGTCTCATGGAGTGCACCAGGCGGCGGAGAGTGTCCTGGGGGATCGCCTGCCACTCCTGCTCCAGCAACTGAAACAGCTGGTCCACGGTGTCTGCTGGAGGGTTGTGGGCCCGCACTCGCCTCCCCAGCACGTCCCACAGATGCTCTATGGGGTTCAAATCTGGTGACCTGGCAGGCCAGTCCATTCTTGTCACCTGCTGCCCTTGTAGGAACTGATTCACGATGGCGGCGCGGTGGCACGGCGCGTTGTCGTCCTGGAACTGGGCGCCCTGGCCAACTGCCCTCAGGGCGGGCATCACAAGGGGGCGGATGATGGTGTCGCGGTAGGTGGCACCGGTCAGGCGGCCTTCAACACGGTGTAGAGGGGTCCTGTGACGTAGGCTGAACCCACCCCACACCATCACGGACCCACCTCCATAGCGGTCATGCTCCCTGACGGCAGCGTCAACGTAGCGTTCTCCAGGACGTCGCCAGACGCGAACCCGCCCGTCGTTGAACCTGAGGGTGAACCTTGACTCGTCTGTGAAGAGTACTGTTGCCCATTCAGCTCTTGTCCACCTTCTATGACATGCTGCCCAGGCCCGACGATGAGCTCGATGCGCTGGGGTCAGTATTGATCTCATTGCTGGGGACCTTGACCTCAAGTTGGCGTCGTGGAGCCGGTTCCGAACTGTCTGGGTACTGACGTTGACGTTGCTGGCTTGTCGTAGCTGGTCTCGGAGTACTGTGGCACTGGCTGAACGGTCTCTCAGACAAGCGATAACAATGAACCGATCCTGCTGTCTGGAGGTGCTTCTCGTCCGTCCACGTCCCTGCTGTTCTTCAACACTTCCAGTGTTAAGCCAACGGTCTCTGAGCCTCAGAATGACTGGGTGACTCACTCCAAGCCGTCGACCAATCTCCCTCAACCCAATACCTTCTTGGTACCATGCTATCGCTCTTCCTCTGTCGGTGTTGCTTAGTCGTTGTCTCGCAGGCATGGTTAAATCTTCCTAAATTTCGCGACTTTTTATACCCGTCAAATGTGCTAACTGATTGCAATTCTGCTCAGAAAAGACCTTGCTTTCACGTGCATCACATTTTTTTTTTCTTGCTGTGTCTGTGTCAAAATCTGGGAGCGACACAAGTTCGATAATTTCTCGGGATTTTTTTGCCTCAGATGCGACGCGGTAGATAACTGCTGACCGACTTTAACATAACAAAAATGCACGAGGAGTAGTATTTGAGAACCGGGTAAGCTTATCCAGCAGAGTTTATTCAATTATCAATATTAATTGGTTTATCAGAGCTTTTTAAAAATTGCATACAAAAATTAGGGGTGGTACTTCAATTGTTTTTAGTAGTATATATATATATACATACATACATACATACATACTATATGTATAAACAGTCCCACCCCCTCAGCCCCCGTCAGCCCTCCCCTCTCCCCCCTCCCCCCCTCTCCCCCCCCCCCCCCCAAAAAAAAAAAAAGAGAAAAGAAAAGAACAATCCATATCACATCTAACTTCAACGCTGTAGCATCATGTGTCGGAATGTGTTGACAGGTGCATTAGTTTAAAGAAACAAAAGAAAGAACTGGCAAATGTTTATCAGAATAAACTACACACACACATTATAACACTGTAGACTATTCAATGGAGGGTCACTTTCTGTTAGCATATATATGTTGAAAAAAACTAGACTACCACCACCCCCATCCTGTACCTTCCACCCACTACCCACCTCCCATCCTTCACCTCATTCACTTCTGCAATACTGAAGTGCATTAAAACTGTTCATCTTCTGTATCTTTAATCAAACACACACACACACACACACACACACACACACACACACACACACACACAAGAGTTTCTCACAGTCTCTTCTGCAATCTTCCCCGACCTGTATCTTGACTTCCCCGATTTCTGTTAACCTCGCCACTAGCCCTCCCTGAACCCCCCCCCCCTCCCCTCCCCTCCCCTCTCCTTCAACTTTTCCCACCATCGGTCCTTCACCCTCCACAATTATACGCGAGTTCCATTTTCACATTTTTGACACAAAAGAGATGCCATGGTCTAGTTTTAGGCTTGACAGCGGCAAGACACAAGCAGACGACGCCTGACGGGAATAAACGAATGGTTTCAGTTCAAAGTACAAAAAACTCAACGATTTCCAGAGTTTACAGTGAAAGATTGGGTATATATATATTTACATCGTCCTTCACAAGCTTCATCTCCGCTTTTTCTCCCCATCCCACGCCTTTTGAGATTCTTGCGAAGTAATTTTTTTTTTAATGACCAATTCGTTAGGATGATTTGAAAAGAAAATAAGAACTGTTTCAATACCTTCCTCCATTGTTTGTTTGATTCTAAGAGGAACAGAACGGTTTGTCGCGACTCCTTATCTAAATGTTAGGTTTTTTTGTTCGCTGCGTACTTCCTTTATTTCTATATTTAGGACTACCCATTTTGTTTTTTGATTGGTTCCCTTGGCTTGACATGGCGAGCGTGCTGGGGCTTTTCGTCTCTCGTATAGCAGGACTGATGTGCAATGCATTGTCGTTGGGGTTCTCGTAAGGCCCGGGGGTTTCCCGGTGTCACGGACCACGTTGTGGCTTTTGCCCCCCCTTTTTGGGGGCCAATGTAGTTTTCCCCTGTTTTAAAAGGGTACCAAAGGTAACAGAGACTACAGGTTTTCGTCGCTGTTAAAAGGGTTGGTTTTCCTCTGTATGTGATTTGGGTCTTCTTCTGAGAGAGCAAAGGTAAGCGGGAACAAGGTTTTCGCGCGAAAAGACGGTTGGTTTTCCTCTGTAGAGACGTTGTTTTTGATTCTTTACCAAATTTTTAAGTTCCCCCCGGGTTATGTAAATCTTTTCTTTAAAGGGATTAGTCAGTTAACCGTATGTGGATTGTGCTGTCACACAAAGTTATTTTTTGATTTTTTTCTCTCGTGTTTTTTTGTTAAAAAACTTTGACCAAACACCCAAAAATTTTGGGTGTTCTTTGTAAAAACTTAATTCATTTCACACTTTTTTTCGTGTTTCAGTGACTTGCGATCTCCGCATCTTCTTTTAATGGGGTAATGTCATCTCATTTTTCGGTGGTGATGTGATGGTAAAGTTTGTTATGCTGAACAGTTTAAAAAAGATGAGGTTAATAATTTTTTTTCATTATTATAATAAACTTTTTGGGAAAGGGTAGAAATTAACAAATAATAAAAGGGAAACGAAAGTGAAGAAACGAATACGTAATAATAATTACGCTTTTTTATTATGAACAACTTTTTCTAGCTGCAGAAAAAAACGTTTTCGCTTTTGAAAACAAATCAAAATTTTAGAGCTTTTTCTAACTTTTCGTTCATGGCCCCATTTGCGTAAATAAGACACCCACAGTCCATAATTCGCAGGTTTTCATCCCAAGAGCACAACAGAAAAATCCAACAGCATCTCCAAAGCAGCCAGCGAAGGTTATAAATGAAACAAAATGAAAGTGTGGAGAAGAAAAAAGTTTTTAAAAAACTGAAAACATTTCTTACACTTATAAAATGTAGGGGACAATCTTTGACCGTGATTGAGGATCCATTCGGGGATGCAAGGGAGACAAAAGATAGGGAACAGCGAGTGGTGTTTTTATGTTTTAACATGCAGGGCGTCTATATGCATTATGTTTGTATATTTTGCATCTGCACGTACTTTTGTGTGCGAATTTTGGTTGTGTGTGTGGTGGTGTTGGTGTGTGTGTGTGGGGAGAAGAGAGAGAGAGGAGAGAGAGAGAGAGAGAGAGATTTTCCTCGATCTTTTGGGCAGGTTACATTTTGGCTTTCACCGAGCGATAACACTGTGTACATGGTACACTTTTAGTCCCCAATTTGTGTTTTGAAAATATCTCGTGGCTACAGTCGCGGGAAAAAGGCGTCAAACATTTTTGGGGGAGTGGAAAAATATAGCCTAAATTTCACAAACAACATTTTGGAAAGTTTACGGGGTTAACTTCGCCTGGTACAGGGTTTTTTCGTTAATTCATCAAAGAGGTTCTTTGTGGACATTTGGGTGCGCGGCCTCACTTGCTGTCCAACAAATACGTAAAGCTAACGACAGTTTTGCTGATGAAACCCCGCTTTAACCCAACCCCAAAAACCTCCTTTCCGTCCGTCAGTTAAAAAACAGTCATTTTGTCAAAAATGAATGGGCTGCTTCGTTGAACAAATCGGTCTTTCCCTTTTCCTATATCATTTCAAAGGCGTCTTTTTTTGGTAAAAGAGTAAAGTCCATGTTCGCTTCAGTACAAAGTCCCCCTTTTCTCGTTAATACAGAAAAGCGTGTTTTTTGGGTTTTTGTTGTTGTTGTTTGTTTTTTAAACATCAGCGCAAAGCTGATCTTTTTCCATCGACAAGGTTTTTTTTTTTTTCTTTTCCCGTCACCTTCAAAGTCGACCTTTTCCCATCAATAACAAAGACCTTTGTCTGCCATCAACTGCAAAACCCACCTTTTCCCATCATAGTGAACCCCATATTTTTCCCCCACAACTGGACTGACGCTGTTTCTCCCGAGGCCGGCAGCCTTTCACCATCACACCAAAGTTAGTTTTTTTGTGCCCACAAAAATTAAACCCCTTTCCATTTCAAGAACGAAGCTGGTGTTCCCCTGATTTTTTTTTTTTTGTAACGGAAAGAAGCTGTGTTAAAAAACATACCGCAATCGTCATGCAAGCGAAAAAAAAAAAAAAAAAAAAAAAAAAAAAAAAAAACGACTCCATATAATTGGGGGGTAAGTCAAGGAGTTATTCCCTTTGGGAGATCTCAAATTATTGTCAAACTGTGTATGGGAAACCGCATGTGCAAGAAAAAACCAGCCCTAACCTTTTTTCTTTGCTTGATGAAAATACCTGAGCAAAGGGGTTTTAAAATCATTTTAAAAAACAGGCAGTCAAAGATGCGATGACTCATTCAATATCCGTCGATGCGACAGGTTTTGACGTCATCAAACGAACCGCCCACGTGTCCACGCTGTGGTCGTGTCTGTCACCCCCCGATCGCTCTTTTTTTTTCGGGGAACGGGATTGTCTGCAGGGCGCAGTTTTTACATTCGACTCGTTCTTGTAGCGTTGGTGTCGGTCCCCCCCCTTTCCCCCCCCCCCCCCCCCCCCCCCCCCCCCGAGATAAGGCCGGCTGTGGCATTTTTTTTGTCCCCCCCCCCCCCCTCCCCTCCCCCTAACCCTCCGTCCTTTTTCCCCAAAACTCCATATTCCCCCCCCCCCCCAACCACACCCCCCCTTAAACCCCCCCCCCCCCCCCCATCCCCCCCCCGCAAACGGAAATCCCCCCCACCGCTCAGCGGGGTTTGGCGCGTGTTGTGTGTGTGTGTGTGTGGCTGTCTACTGTCTGTCTGCAGTCCTGTCTTTGCTGTCTGTCGTCTGTCTCTCTCTCTCTCTCTCCTCTCTCTCTCTCTCTCTCCCCGTGTGTGTGGGTGTGTGTTTTTTTGGCGCCTATCTGTCTGTCTCTGTCTGACGCTGTCTCTTCAGTGTGTGTGTGTTTGTGTGGCGCGCGGGGCCCCTTTTTTTTTTTTTTTTTTTTTAGTATGTCGATGAATCGAAAAGTTTTTTTCCTCCTCCCATATTAAAAAGAAAAAAAGGAAATCGTCGGTGCGATGAGACATTCTTCTTATGAAGAAAACGGGTTTGAAAAGCAATAATAGCAGCTTTCATCGGGGAAGGGGGAAGGGGGGGGGACTCGAGAAAAAAAAGCCCAAACCCAAAGGGGGGGAAAAAAAAGGGGATTATAGCTGTATCCGATGAACAAAATGTTTTTTCTTAGGATCACATCATTTTTTCTTTAGGTTACTGACTTCTGTCGCAGAACCAACTGTTTTTTTTAGGATTTTAAAATGTTTTCCTTGTTTTACATGAGGAAACCCGGGTTTAGACGAAGAACCGGCAAAATAGGCAAATTAGGTTTGTCGCTATTTTCCCTGAAACGCGCGTGCGCACTTTTACGGGTTTTTTTTTTACGGTTGTGTGGTTTTAACAGGAAAAAGGTGGCGACCGCAAGGGTTTCAAAGTTTTCCCAGTTGCCCCTGGTTTCCGAAGGATGGTACTGTTTTGCTGCGAAAATAGAGACAATAATTGTAATCTCTGAGGATGACAATGAAAAAGAAAAAAAATGAAAAAGTGTCGATAATAACTGTTTTTTCCCCGGCACAAAGGGAAAAAAAGTAGATCCATTGGGGGGAAAAAGGGAAAAAATCATCCAAACAAAAGCATTTTTTTGGGCCACGGGATAACATATGGGGCGTTTTTGTCAGGGAATGTATGCCCCCCCCCCCCCTCTCTCTTCTCCTCGCTCTTCTCTCTCTCTCTCTCTCTCTCCTCTCTCCTGTGCGTGTGTGTGTGTGTGTGTGTGTGTG
>JAMYXO010000071.1:0-2500 GCA_033310375.1 Conus canariensis
TCATTTGCGTTCTTTCACACCAGGATATTGTACTTTGCAGTCCAGTTTTCCCTCCACTCCCTACTTTTTCAGGTTGACTCCTTGATGTTCTCCAGAGACCTTTCACTTTATCGTATAAACATGCCGTGGACATGCTGAGAGTTCACTCCTTGATGTTCTCCAGAGACCTTTCACTGTATCGTATAAACATGCCGTGGACATGCTGAGAGTTCACTCCTTGATGTTCTCCAGAGATCTTTCACTGTATCGTATAAACATGCCGTGGACATGCTGAGAGTTCACTCCTTGATGTTCTCCAGAGACCTTTCACTGTATCGTATAAACATGCCGTAGACATGCTGAGAGTTCACTCCTTGATGATCTCCACAGAACTTCCACTTTATCGTATAAACATGCCGTGGACATGCTGAGAGTTCACTCCTTGATGATCTCCACAGAACTTCCACTTTATCGTATAAACATGCTGTGGACATGCTGAGAGGATTGGACGCACACCATCTCCAGTCTCCATCTCCGTCCGGTGGTTCTTGCTTCTCCACTGCAGTTGCCTTTTTTAAATATTTCATGGATTTGAACCCGAGGCCCTTCAGTTCCCTCCCCCCCCTCCTCCCCCTACTTTCATTCTTTAGCCCTTCCATTACTGTTGATACCCCCTGTTATACATTGTTATTCATCGTGTTTCCGTATTCCCCATTCTCTTATGTCATATTGGGTCTTTTCCCACTAAACCTCCAACCTTTTTGAAGTCCTGCAGGCCCCCGCCTTCCCTTTCATTCTTCTCTGCAACAAACAGTTCCTTTTACACAGTGCTAACCTATTCTTCTGCATTGCTGCGAACTTACGATGCAGTCATTTCCATTGTTACACCTGCACTTTTCTTTCGGCGATGTTGAACACTAGGATGGACGTACCATTTACAACTCCATCCAGTTCTCCCTTTCCTGTCCCGCGCGTTGTTTAACATTCTTATGTTTTTCTCCCATCCATCGTTCATGCTCTAAAACTCCTTTCCTCCTCCAGAGTATCATTCATCAGTTTCATGATAATCGTTTTTATCTTCTCCTCACATCCATTGATCTTCGTTCTGTACTGTGCAGAAAAAGAAACGCATATTTTTTCGATGAAAATATTAAGGAAAATTTGACAGAAAAATGCCCCGTATAGCAGGGAACTCTGTCCAGTGTGAATAGTCAGGCATAATGAATAGACATAACATTAGATTGATGTCTTATTTCTTCTGTGGTTGTAATATTTTAAATGCTAAATGACGCATGAAATGACTGAGATGAAAATATGCGTTTCTTTTTGTGCACAGTATACTTTTCTTCACTTGTCCATCGTGCATCCTTCTCACGTCCCCAGTTCCCGTTCCGTTTATCAATTACCATCCCCATGTTGGGAATCCGAAATTGTGCACAACATTCGGAAAAAAAAAAATTAAATTCCGAGTGTATCCTATTAAATTAAAAAACATTGTTGCCATGAGATCTTTCGATAAAGCATAAGGAATGCATTCTCGGAGAACAACATATTATTGTCGAGCCGTCTTTTCTGATAATCAAAAGTTTCAGACAGAAAGATCAGACCATATCTGTTAATCAAAGACCAAATTCATATATCACATACAAGGGATTTAAAGAACATTTGACGTCTTTCTTTTCGTTTAAAAGTAATGTTGGTCTTTTATTTGTTGTCAGAAAATAAATGCTGGAAGATCGTTTTAAAAAGCCTGTGGGAAGAAGAAGAAAAAAAGTATACATAGGAAAAGTAGATGTCTATTTTTCCAAATGTGTGTGTGTGTGTGTGTGTGTGTGTGTGTGTGTTGTGTGTGTGTGTGTGTGTGTGTGTGTGTGTGTGTGAGGTGGGGGGGTGGGTGGGAAGAGAGCGAGTGTGTGTGTGAGTGTGATTGTACAGGGTTCCTGAGGAAGCCTTTTGACAGGCAAAAGGTTGACAAATAAAAATTCAACTGCTTGGGCGGTGTGACATCATATTGTTCATCACTATTTATACATAGTTGTGAACATCCAAACAAAGAACTATATAAAAAACCACGTTGAATTTTCCACAATATATATATATATATATATATATATAATATATATATCGTGTGAGTGATACGAACGTCTTGCGTGCGCGCGCATGGTTGAATATGTATATGTATGCCTGCGCACGTGCGTATGGTTGTATATGTGCGCGGGCGCGCGTGTGTGTGCGTGCGTGCGTATGTTTATGTGTACGCGCGCACTGTGTGTCTGTGTGCGTGTGTGGCGTGGTTGTTTATGTATATATTAGTGCGTTTGCGCGCGCATAGTTGTATATATCCATGTATGCGTGCGCACGCGAGCGAGCGCTTCCGCTTGTAGATATATATATGCGTGCGCGCCTGTGTGTGTGTTTGCGTGTTCACGTTGCGTGTGTGTTTGCGTGCTTGGCTGCGCGCGCGCGCGCGCGCGCGCGCGCGTGTGTGTGTTGCCTGTGATAGTCAGATATCTGTCCAACA
>JAMYXO010000071.1:7500-22500 GCA_033310375.1 Conus canariensis
TAGATATAATCGATTTTAAAGCCTAACATTTTAGCTAGCTCTACATCAAAAAAGTAATGGACTACTTCTTTTTCAGGTTTGAATGTTAACATTGTTTTTAGATTTGCATTGTTAAGTTTGAGAGTAATGTCGAAGTTACTCATTGCTTCTTTTAGTGAGCAAAACCCGTAATAACCATCAGGTATGGTTAACTGGCTAATTAAGTTTCCTCCGTCATCAAGTTTTCGAATCTCATTATTCCTCTTGGATTGACTTATATTAAACCATACGACTTTGTAGAATATTTCATGGAGTGCGACCCTTTGGGTTCCGCAGTTATTATCAATAGCATATTCTAAAAACGAAGGACTGTCTTGAGTTGTTATTGTTACAAACATTTTTAAAACAAATTTAAAAATGAGTGCATTCAAATATACTAATGCAAAATATTCTGTTGGACCGCACTACAGTCCTAAAGATATAACAACTGATACCCTCAACATTTCTGTGACTCAGACTGACGCCTTTCAAGTAAAGGTTAGTACTCCATTGGATCGTTATCTTAACCCTCCTATTAAAAACGACTACATCCCGAAAGTGTGGTTCAGTCATCCGATGCAGTTTTATCAGAACCAGTTAAACTTTGCTGTGTTTTGTGCATCAACTGGGTGTGGAGTGTCGTATGCTGATCATTTAAATCATCCTGATCCTTTGGTGAGGTCAGTGTATAGATTTCATTTCTATTACACCTTCAGGCGTATTTTGTCTGAACTGCAAGCGCCATTACCAAATGACAAAACGTTTAATCCATTCAGCAACAGAATAGATTACAAGGCTTTTGAAAGGATCTGTAACGAATTTGATATTGACCCAAAGACAGACTTTAGACAAAAGTTGGATCTTAATCATGGTTTAGGAACCCCTTATTTTTGGGGCGTGCACAGAAAGTATAACTATGATTACAATCCTCCTTACACATCTTTCTCTTCAGGCACAACTGTTCACCTCGGGTCCATAGAGCAAGAGCATAAAACAGCATGGACAACATTTATTTTGGATACTTCTAATGGTCTAACTAGAGCGGGAATAGAACGAATAAACGACTCCATTCGTACTTATGTTTGGTGTTTGCTAGGTTCGCAAGCACAAACGAGATCAAACATAATTGATCCTTCTACTGGCTTTGACGCCCAAAAACAGTATTTAGCAAATTTAGAGGACTCCATTAATTCTGCAGTTGATTTGCCTTCAAGTATTAAAAGGTACCAAAATGTTTTGCAATACGCAAGATCGAAAGTAGACTTTGCTGTTGGCACTGGTTTATACATGCTGCCTTCTGACCTCAGACTTCAGATAGGAACAATAATAAACTATAATAATGAAATCCTTGTGGCTGGCAATGAAGAGAAGGTCGGAAAAAACGACATAAATTCTAAGCCAGCAATAGCAATAAAAAAAGAAGTCCCAATCCCCGTGGCCCCCTCAAAACCCCATCTAATCCCCAAGGCCCAAAGCCCAAAGGCCATTGAAGACGCGCGTGATGACCATGAATATGAAAAGACGGCACTTGTTATTGGATTAACTGCCCTAGGATTACTTGGTCTTTATCTTACTAAAGAGTAACCCAACTATTAAGACAACTAATGCCCATAAGTGCTCAGCCATAAAGCCAACTACTTTACTTGCGGCAGACAAAAGCCAGCTAACGATCCCCCCTATTATACCAGGCAAAGAATCTATTGCCTTACTGGCTAATTTTTTTAATAAACTTGCAAGATGATCAAGTTGTTTTTTTACCCATGATTTATCTGATGGTGGTCCTGGTGGCACTGCTCCCCCACCGCCACCACCGCCTGTAATAGCCAACACCAGTGTACTTATTGCAAATCCTAAGGCTGTTATAACGCTCGCTAATGTGACGCCTTGCTCTCTAAACAGTGTTCTTATTCGTTCTGCTAGTGTTGTGTCTTCATATAAAATTCTTTGGATAGTTTCTCTTATTCTGCTCACTTGAGTTCGTAATTGTTCTCGGTTAGTAGACAGCACTTCTAGTCTTGCTGATCTCTCTTGTTCAAGATCTTTTAGTCTTTGTGTTATTCTTTCTTTAACACCAGGTCCTAAGTTGTGGTCATCAGCCTCAACTAGTTTTTCTTTTTCTCTTTTTATATGCTCATCTAGTTCACCCAGTTTTGCTAAATTGTTTGTTAATTCGCCTCTGATGCTTTTCAAAGCATGATCAAGGGCCGTTATTTCTCTCATAGGTAGCGGCGGATCGTGCATAGTTTTTAATACTGTTTCTTCTGAAAAACTGGTTTCTATTATTTCGTCTGCTGTTGGGCTTAAATCTTTAAGGGGTATGTTTTGTATTTGGTTATCTGTTGGGAGTTCTTGTAGTGTGTTTTGAAGTTTAGCAACTGCCTCACTGTCTAATCTTCGCGGTTTAGCAATGCCAAGGCGATTTTGATCGCTCACACTGAGCCTTTGTCTAATTGTAGTCTTTGCTAAAAACTTTGATGGGTCTGGTTTAGTTGTAAGCTGAACAAGTTGTCCTTGCTCGTTTTTCACAAACAAATGGTCATCTTTTGTTTCAAAATCATTAGGGTCTATAAATTCGGGAGGTTCTTGGCCTAAACTTTGATAAAATGATTTGACCTTACTTTCTGTTAATTCACGCCGCAATGATTGTAATGGATGTGTCAAAGGCGTCATTTCACTCATGTCGTCTCCAGGATCAAAAACATCATAATCTTCTTCTGCCATGTTTTTAAATAATTAACTTTTTATTTTGTTTTATAAAAAAAAAATGTCACAAGCATATGGCTCGATTCTTGACCCGCATAGAAGACTGAAAGAGCCCTTTGGCGTGAAGGGAAATAAACAGAATATTATTGTTCCAAATAATCCATCTACTATTGATTCAGATCAGATTCTTACTGTCAAATTTCCAGACCTAGGAGCAGATGAAGTGATTGTGCCAGGATCTGCACGGCTTACTTTCAAAATAGAACTTGATTCAGCAACAGACGTAAACAGGACAGTAGTTCAGAATTTGGGACGGGCAATCGTTAAGAAAATTTCTATAAAACTTGAGGGGCAAGAAATATTTTCTTTACACAATGCAGACATATTTCTAATCTATTCTGATCTATGGCTAACCGAGAATGAAAGGGCCGATCTTGCGTTTCAAGGAATCGAAAATAACGAAGCACTAAAACACAGAATAGACGCCGAAGATGCTAAAGACGGTAACAAGTATGAAGCTGTAAGTTATGCGTTTGGAAATCGCTTTTCCATACCCTTAGATTTTGAGTTGTTAAAAGCGCATGCGCCATACTTTCAAGGAGCATTAAAAGACAGATTGTCATATGAACTAACTTTTAATGAATACAAACGTGTCATTAGATCGACAGACACTGATTCCAAGTACAGCATTTTCGACATCTCGTTAGAGTTTGACATTGTTAGCAACCCTAACTTAGCAAGGCTGATTGAGCAACAATATCAGTCAAAATTAGCAATATATTACGAAAGAGTGATTCATCATTCAAAATATCCTAAAAGCAGGGCAGACACAATATGGAACTTTAGTTTTAGCGCCGCAGCAAGATCCCTTAAAGGTATTTTATTGCTGTGTGAAGATGAAGAACCATTCAAAAGACAAAGTGAAAAGTTTATCAATCCTAAAATAACTAAAGTACAATGTTCAATTGAGGGTAGTCCTAACCAAGTCTACGGTAGCGGGCTTAAACCTTATCATCATTTTGATGAAATAAGAAAATTGTTTGGAGGCGGGAGGTGTAGAAATCCAACAGTAGACCTTGTGTCTAAAGATCTACACCTTCACAGTGTTAGACTTGATGAATATTTAACAACGAAATACGGTTTATGGATTGACCTAAGGTCAACAGAAGATAATCAGTTGCATGGGAGTGGGAGAAACAGTTAAAGACGTAATAAACATTCAAATTGATAAAGAAAAAGAGAGTGATAAACCACTTAATGTACATTTGTTTTTAATATATGATGCGCAGCTGAATATTCAAGATAACAGATTGAAAGATATCCAATACTAAATTATTTTTATTTTAAAAAAGCATGTCTGTTACGACTTATCCAAAAGTGCCCAAAGAAGAGATAGCTGCTGCTGTAGACATAAAAACTTTCAGATTAACCAACATTACACAAATGCAACAAAAACTAGAGCAGGACCTTTCAAAATACAGTAAAACCAAACGAAGGTATTCTGCTGTCTTTAATGCTGTTACATATGTTAATACTGGAGCATCGATCACTAGTGCTTTAACAGCAGGAACAAGTGTAGGTCTCTTAGCAACAGGCGTAGGTGCACCGGCAGCTATACCTCTAGGTGGTTTGTCTTTAACTCTTGGCCTGTGTTCATTGGCTGTAAGTGCTGTCAGCAAAAAAATAAAAGCTAAACTCCAAAAGCACACAGCTATGGTTCAACTAATAACAGCTAAACTTAGTTCGTTCAAACTGATAATTGATAAAGCACTAGTTGACTCAAACATCACGGATGAAGAATTTAGTCGCCTACAGGCTGATTTTGAGGACTACAAAAGACAAAAGTTTGATCTTCAAAGAAAGGCAAGGGCAACTTTTTCTCAACAACCAGACACCGACCAGATAAAAAAGGAATGTTTAAAAAAAGTAAACGAAACATTAAACTCTGTTCTAAACAGCTCACATTAACAACACCAAAGGGCGTTTATACTTTAGTTTATGAGTCCAAGCACAAAAAGACCGTTGATATTGATTCTGATTAACTTTTATTTTTTTGATTTAAATAAATATTTTGAGTTAGAAAAGAAGCTCAACATGGATAAGATATATGAAGGTTCAGATGAATTGTTTGAAGCAATGCTCGAGGAAGAGCGTTTGTCAAAAGCTTTAAATGAGGTCGTTTTAGAAGTTATTGATCCAACAAAGGTACAGGCAAGCGTTGAACATGCTATTTCTCAAGTTCCAAGTAAACTAACAATAAACCCTCCAGTTAAAGTAAGGTTAGTTGTTTTAATCGACTATATAACAATAAACGAAGAAAATCTAGAAGTCTGGGTCTCAACTAAACAGCAGACTATTCTTTCTCATAATGACTTAACACCCGGTTGGGCAGATCAACTTCTTACACAGTTTAATGAAGCCTCTGAAGCAGCTAAAATGAGAGGCTCTGGTTGGTCAGAGGGTGAAGTCCTAGACATCAGATTAAGACAAGCTAAGTATGAGCCAATTGTAGGCAAGGCTTACATTCCACTGCCTCCAACATTAGTTGCAAAGAAAGCAGTTTTGAACATAAAAAATTCAGACGACAAATGTTTTATGTGGTGCGTTCTTGCTAGGCTGCATCACGTTGCCAAAAATGCAGAGAGAGTATCTAACTATTTACAGTGGGCCAATAATCTTAACTTTAACGGCCTTGAATTTCCTATGGCTGTAGACAAAATTGATCAGTTTGAAAAACAGTAGAAAGAAACTCGTGGAGAGCGTGGCAGCAGAGAGTCCTCAGAAGAGAAGCCCCCTTCAAGCAAGTGTTTCGGCCCTTATCTCCTGACACTCTAGGGGGGTTGGGCCACACCCGGTTCATGACTCCGGATGTCCCTCTGCTGCCCCTTTTTTTCCCATCTTGGGACGAGCCATGGCTGGGATTCGAACCCATGACCCTCTGGACATGCTCATTTTCCACTTAATGACTCGCGCTTTAACCACTGAGCCACAGGGACACCTGATATTTGTAGGGAAATTAAGCCTTATGAAGTTCACTTTTGTTCCTCCTTGACCAGATCCAGCTTGAACACCTCTCTGCCGCTTCTGCCATTGCTTTCAGGGCTCTGGTTTTTTCCTTCCCTGCAACTGAGAGCTGTTTCATGAGGCTGTATGCAGACGTTCCTACAAACCCCCTAGCTCCAATTTCTGCAGTGAGGACTTTGACCTGATAGCCTTCTCTCCTCAGGCTGTTTGCCAGATCAGCATACTTTTCAGTCTTGTAGATTTGAGCTGCCTCCATTCTGTTCTCATATGGCACCGTGAGCTCGATCATGATCAGCTGCTTGGTTGACTTAGAGTGGACTACTATGTCTGGTCTCATGCCACTCTTGCTGATGATCTCTGGGTGACTCTTCCATTCTGGGAGGTCTGCAGTGCACTCCCAGTCATCTGCCCCGTCCAGCAGACTCTGCCTGCATGTTTCGAGTGGCACTGTTGTTCTTGGCCATGATTTGCTGCCTCCTGCCGTGAAGAATGTTGCGGGTGCTTTTGGAGTCCTGATTTTCCCTTTTGTGGTGTTGGTACTAGCCCAGACTACTTGTACAATTTCTTTGAGCACTTGGTTGTGCCTCCATGTGTACCTTCCTTGAGCCAGGGCTACTTTACATGAGCTTAGGACATGCTCCACTGTTTGTTTTTCATGGCAGAGGGGGCATGCAGGATCGTCTGTTTTCCCCCACTTCACCAGGTTTGCATTTGAGGGCAGAAGGTCATATGCAGATCTGAGAATGAAGCTGATCCTGAGAGGGGCCATGTGCCAAATGTCATTCCAAGTGAGACTTCTTTGGAGTGCATTCTCCCACGTTGTCCATTGCCCTTGCTGGCTCTGCTGGACTGCTTTTTGGAGTCTTTTTTGGTCTTCTTCTTTTTTCATCTCCTGAATCATCATGTCTCTTTTGGCTTTTCCTTTGGCCTTTGACCACCATTCAGTTTTGGTCACCCCCAGTCCCTGTCTGTTGGTCTGTGTGTGTCCTGTTATTTCTCTGATCTTGAGACTTTCTTTTGCAGAATCCATCGCCTCTTGAACTTTCCATTTTCTGCCTGTCTTCAGCTGGGGCTTAATTGCTTCTATCACCTTGTCTCCTGAGTCCTCCAGCATGCTTTGAAGTCTGATCTTCCCTGCTTTGTATTCCTCCAGGATGGATTTCAGGGGTAGTTTCAGCTTTGCTTGGCGACAGTACAGTGCTATGTCAGTCAGACAGGGTGGGACACCAAGCCATTTCCTTGTGAACTTGTTGATTTTGGCTTCCATTGCCTCCACTATGCTGGTGCAGATGTCGTATATCATCAGAGGCCATAGCAGCTTTGGTATCAGCATGAACTGCAGACACCAGACCTTGTATTTGCCAGGGAGCCCACACTGGTCAATGGTCTCCAAGCCTTCCTCCGCCATCTGCTTGGTTTCTTTTGCTCTTTGTGTGTCTTTCAGCGTATCATCATACCATCTTCCAAGGCTCTTGACTGGTTCTTCTGTGACTGTTGGAATGGCCTGGTTGGCAACACTGAAGACCACAGATCCGGCCACTTTTCCTTTCCTCAGTGAGAGACTCCGTGATTTCTTTGGCTTGAACTTCATTCTGGATGAGGCAACTATGTCGTCCAGCCTCTCCAGCACATGACGTGTCTCGTCTTCTCTGGATGAAATCACTGTAGTGTCATCCATGAAGGCCTTGAGAGGAGGCATCTTGTATCCATCGCCAAGGTCTGTTTGTCTCGCGTTGTTTGTTGCTGCTTTCAAGATGAGTTCCATTGCCAGCACGAACAGTATTGGGGAAATTGCACAGCCCATTGCAATACCCACTTCCAAGTTGATCCAGTCTGTTGTGTACTCCTTGGTAGAGAACCGCATTGAGAAGCCATTGAAGTACTTCTTGAGCATGTCGCGGATGTTCTTTGGCACATGGTACATCTCAAGAGCCAACTGTATCATCTCATGGGGCACAGATCCATATGCGTTTGCCAGATCAAGCCACACTACGTCCAGGTCTCTCTTTTCTGTTTTTGCTTTTTGGATTGCGTCCCAGATCATTGTGGCGTGTTCTACACAGCCCGCCACGCCTGGGATGCCACCTTTCTGGACTGACACATCCAAGTACTTGTTTTCCATCAGGTACTTGGTCAGCCTTGCTGCCATGACAGAGAAGAAGATTTTCCCTTCGACGTTCAGTAGTGATATTGGCCTGAACTGGCTAATGTCACTTGAGTTTTGCTCTTTGGGGATGTACACACCATCTGCCGTCATCCACTGGCCGCTGATCTTCTGGTTTCTCCAAGCCGATCGCAGCAGCCCGTGGAGCCACTCCAGCACCTTGGGACATTTCTTGTAAAGCTGGTAAGGTATTCCGTTTGGCCCTGGTGATGATTTGGCTCTGGCTTTGTCGACCACCTTCTTGATTTCCGCCAACGTTGGAGGCTTGCCATTGAACTGTTCCTCAGGGTTGGTTGGCCACACCAGACCTTGAATGTCGAGTGGTGCTTTGCTCTGTGGGTCAGAGTATGTTTTCCTCAGATGCTGCTCAAGAACTCCTTTGTCCACACTTAGGGTCCCAGATTTTGGCTGCTCAAACAGTGTTCTGGCAAACTGGAAGGGGTCTCTGAAGAAGCGCTCTTGTGTCTTCTTCTTTTTGCTCTTCCTCTTCCTCGCAGATTCCGCTTTGCTGAGGGCACTGTGTTTTTCTTTCAGATCTTTCCACAGTTTTTCCAAGCCTTGTTTTTCAGCTGGCAGTGCGGTCTTCATTTGCATCTTGAGGTTTTTCTTTTGGACCCTGATCTTGTCCATCTTTTCTTGGCGTCTGGATTTCTTTGGAGGTGTTTTCTCTTTGGGTAGTTTTGCTCCATAGGCGTCTCTACATGTGGCATACACAATGTCCCCATATGTGGCTAGTTTGTGTTCCAGGGTGCTTTTCCCTATCAGTGCATCGAGTCTTTGGACGATTTTTGCATCCAGTTTCTCCCAATCTTCAGTTTCGTTTGCTCGTGGCAGGTTGAGTTTCAGGCGCCTGGCATCGAGGGCCTGTGCAAATTCCTCATCCGAACCAACAGCGTGGATGTCCTTGGCACTGTGGTTTAAATCCTGGCCTTGGTCTTCCGACGTCTTATCTGCTGATGCAGTGCGCTGCTGCTCATTCAGATGAGTCTTCACACATCCCATCTTTGTTCTGTGGATCTTCATGCCACGGGTGGTAGCGAAACGCTTTCCACAGACACATGGATATTCCATTTGGTCCATGTTCATAGTCCGTTTGGGATTTGCAGTCATGATTGGTTGAGCACCGATGGATTCATCATTCTCTCCCCCTTTCGGTGAATCCTGGGAGCATCTTTTCCTTTTATTTTTAGTAGCCACATGTTTAAGGCAAAGTGGGGAGCCAGCCCACAGAGCCCTTGGTTCTGGTCTTTCCCAGTGTCCTCCGGTCTTTCCCGGATGTCCTCCGGCCTATTCCCGGAAGTCAATGGTTTACCCATGCATCAGTAGAAAGAAACTCGTGGAGAGCGTGGCAGCAGAGAGTCCTCAGAACAAAATCCACCAATAACTGTTAATGTCTACACATGGTCTGAAGAAACCAACCTTCTGCCAATTAGAGTGTCAAAGAACAGTCCAACAATAGGCGAACCAACCAGGAGTCATGTAGACTTACTCCTAATGCAAAGCCTTAATGGGTTGCACTACACTCTAATACGCACAATGAGTAGATTACTAGTGCATACTACAAAAAACATAGCAAACAAGAATTCTGTAGAAAATGTTTAACAAGAATTCCGTCCGTTCAAGCTGCGAGCGAACATATAAAACATTGTATTAGCCCAGTTGACTGTGATACAGAACTAATTACGCCCGGAGAAGGCAGTAAAGTTAGTTTTAAGAACTGGAAACGGTTGCAAACTAGTCCATATGTTGTTTACGCAGACTTCGAATCACTCATTGTTCCTTATGAAGGACCAACCCCACAGAAACTTCCTAAAACAGTCTTAATGAGTAATCATCAGATTTGCTCATTTGCTTTCATCATTGTTAGGTCGGATGGCGCCCATTCAAAGCCAGAATTATACAGAGGACCAAATGCTGCAAAATACTTCTTAAAACGCATGCAGCAAGTGCGTAATGCCTGTTCTAATAATCTAAACTTATCTGAAATCATAATGACGCCTGAAGACCAACAACAGTATGACTCAGCCACTCACTGTTGGATTTGTGGGGCGGCCTTGGTTGCCACCGCAGAGAATCCAACAGTAAGAGACCATGATCACATTAGTGGAAAGTTTAGAGGAGCAGCACATAACAAATGCAATCTTCAACTAAAGTTTGAACCAAAGACATGGAAGCTGCCTATATTCTTTCACAACTTGCGAGGTTACGACTCTCACCTTATAATGCAAGCAGTAACCAGCGACTTCAGGGTGTCATGCATTGCGCAGTCATCAGAAAAGTACATGTGTTTCTCTTTAAATAACATGTCTTTCTACGACTCTATGCAACACATGATGGGTTCATTAGAGTCACTGGCTATGTCCTTAAAGTCCTGCCCAATAACAGAAGAATATTTTGACCCAACTCTTGTTAGAAAGGGCGTTTACCCTTATGAGTACATGAACAGTTGGCAAAGGTTTGACGAAGATACACTTCCGCCTAAAGGCGCGTTCTTTTCTAGTCTCAGAGGAAAGGACATCAGTGATTCTGATTACCAGCATGCTCAAGATGCGTGGCAGAAGTTAGAGTGTAAAACGATGGGAGACTATCATGATTCCTATTTAATGGCGGATACCTGTTTGTTGGCGGACGTCTTTGAAAATTATAGGAAGACCTGCATGAAACATTACAGCTTGGATCCCGCGCATTACATTTCTGCGCCCGGGATGAGCTGGGACGCTTTCTTAAAATTTACTGGAGTACAAATTGATTTATTGTCTGACCTGCCAATGCTTCAGATGATTGAAAACGGATTGCGTGGGGGAATCAGTATGGCGTCGCACCATTACTGTAAAGCAAACAACAAATACTTGGACGACTATGATCCAAGTAAAAGGTCTAACTATCTTATGTATTTAGATGCAAACAATCTGTATGGATGGGCAATGGCGCAATCACTTCCATTACGTAACTTTAAAATGTACACAGGACTCAAAGACACTCAAAAGTTTTTAAAATGGCTTCAGAGTCTAGAAGCTGATCGTAAAAGAGGTCTCATTCTAGAAGTTGATTTAGAATATCCTCATGAACTTCATGATTACCATAATGACTATCCATTAGCGGCAGAAAGTCTAAAAGTGTCAATGACAGAACCACCTAAACTTGTGCCTAATCTTCGTGACAAAAAAAAATATGTCTGTCATTACAGACTTCTTCAATTTTATTTAAGACATGGTTTGAAGTTGACAGCTGTTCATCGTATAATTGCTTTTGATCAAGAACAGTTCATGAAACCATACATCATGAAGAACACTGATCTCAGAACTAAATCCACAGATGCTTCAGAAAAAGACTTTTTCAAGTTGATGAACAACAGCTGTTTTGGAAAGACTATGGAAAATCCGCACAAGCGTAAAGATGTTAGATTGGTCACCAGAGAAAACGTTGCAATTAAGTTGACTTCAAAACCTAATTATCAGGACTTCAGAAGATTTCATGATCAGCTTTTTGGCATAATGATGAAAAAAAAGAAAGTCAAATTGGATAAGCCCGTTTTTATTGGGTTTACTGTTTTAGAGCTGTCGAAGCTTTTGATGTTAGAATTTCTTTACGACTACTTTAAACCCTTGTATCCAGAGTCCAGAGTTCTGTACACAGATACAGATTCCTTTGTAATCGACATCCCTACTGAAGATTTTTACAAAGACATGGAATTAGCTAAAGGGCATGCGGGATGGTACGACACATCTGATTACCCTAAAGATTCACCTTTGCATTCAACTGTTAACAAGAAGGTTTTAGGTAAGATGAAGGATGAATTATCTGGAGGTGTGATCAAGGAGTTTGTTGGTTTGAGGTCGAAAATGTACAGTCTTTCAAGCCAAAAAAAAGTTGTTAAAAAAGCAAAGGGAATATCTCGCAGTGTTGTGCAGTCAAGCATATCCCATGACAACTATAAAAAAGCATTGTTTGACAATAAGACTTTTCATCATGACAACGTAAAACTACGATCTAATCTACATGAGATCAACACAACTGTTGTAACAAAGAAGTCATTAGATAGAACAAACACAAAACGTGTGTTTGTTAATCCAGAGTTTTCATATGCAATTGGTCATTGGAGAATAGTATAATCATATGGGCTTATATTTTTCAGCAATCGCACGTTCAATTATATCATCATCTAATTTAGCAAAATTAATATTATTTATTAATGCTAGATGTGCTTTAATTTTTTTTGTCATTTCGCAATATTCATGTTCCCATACCCATAAATCAAAATAAAAGCTTTGGGGTTTAAAGCGATTGTCTGGCGATTGTTCTAGCCAGGGATTGTCAATCTTCTCAAATACTTCTTTAATGATATACTGATACTCAAATAAATCTTGCATTAATTTTAAAGACTTTTCCTTTGCCATTTCTGCCATTTCCCTTTGAGCTTCCATTTTAAACCCAAATGTATTTGCGTAGATTAAAACAGTTCGTTAAGCTTAACTATATCATCACCCAATTCAACCAAATTATTTTTCATTACTGCTAAATGCGCTCGAATTTTTTTGATATATTCCCAATCAAAATTTGAGGTTTTGTCTAGCATAGCATAATCAATCTTCTTAAATATTAGTCTAATAGCAAGATTATAATCAAATATTTTTCGCATTATTTCTAAGGTCTCTTCCTTCACCATTCTTGCTTCCAGTGCCATTTTACGTAAGGATTCTTCCTTTTCCATTCTTGCCGCCATTTTAATTTAAATTAAAAAATAATTAAGCGACTGTGTCTGGAGGGATTATCTGCAGTTCTTCCTTCACAAAAGATCTTTGAGGGGCCGGCCGTTTTGTTGTGTCAGTTTCTCGTAAATAATACACGGGCGGATTCATTTTCACAATTTTTTTTTATTTCATATGGATCAACACTCCAAACTGGATCTGTTGCCCTGATGCGAGTGTCCCCTTCTGCTTCTCCCGGTAAATAAAGGTACCTTACTTTCAAACCAAATGGTAATAGTTTGCTTGATGAAGACTCTCCTTCAACATTTATTGTTTGTTTTCTGATTGCTTGTACTGGTTTTAGACCTTTAAATTCTTCATTATTCATTGCACGTAGAACTGAGGGCAGCCTTCTAACCCATTCTGTGTTGCGAGAATTGTCAATCAGCTCTCTGTGATACTGGTAGGAAAAAAGTCTTTCAGATAACTGTTTGTTAAAGTTTTCAACCAAACCCTGTGATCTGTGAACACCCGGAATGCCTCTTTTAATGGTAACTCTATGTTTTAACAATAATTGATTCACTTGTCCTTTAAATTCTTTCCCATCATCGACTTGAATCATGCGAGGATAAGTTAATGGGCCTCGTTGATATATCAGTTGTAAAGCGACAGCAACAGCAGAAGCACTCTTTTGTGTTAATGGTTCCGCATCTTTGTATCTTGAAGCTATGTCAATGACTGTAAGTGCGTACTTAAATCTTTTTCGTCTAATCGTATCATGGGGTAAATATAGAAGATCCATTTGATGGGTGTCGTTTGGAGTTATATTCACAAAGTGTGGTCTCTGTATTTGTTTAGGCGCTGGTAGATAAATTTGCCAAATCGCTTGTTTAGATAACCATTCTTTTGCTGTTTGTTCACTGACTCCCGCTGCTTGGCTAAGCTTTTTCATTGCTGTTATTCCCTTCCAATATCCTTTTGGAGAATAATAGATTTTGTACATTTTTATTCAGCCAATACTTTGTGCAACAAAATACACAGCGGTCATGCCAAAGGCAATAAACAATATTTCTTGCATCTTTTGTTTTTCTGATGGTTGATAAAAGTCGCTAAATTTTGGTGGGGGCAATGTTTTAACTTGTTTGCCTGTTACTAGAAAATATTCTTTTATTGCCTGGTCAACATCTTTAAATGTGTAAGCTGCATGTCCCTGTTGTTTAAGTCTGTCGTTAATAAAATCTAACTGCTCCATTCTTTGCTTTTCATAGGTGTGTCTTGTGCAGCAGCTAGTTGCTCCATAGCTCTGTTATGTCTTTTTCTCTCATCGTTATTTTGTAGTTTACTAAACGCGTAATTACTTCCGCTGAAAGCAAGCGCGTTAACCACTGCGCCGCCTATCATCATTACGAGTGAAGCCATTTTTATAAATGTATTTTTTTAATTTTACATATTGATACTGTCTGGAATTATTCCTTGCTTAACTAGAAAATCTTTCGTAGCAAATGAAGCTGTAATAACAGCAATCAGCTTTGCTGAGTCTTCAAAGCCTAGTTTGCCAAGATCTGCTGGTTTTATTTTTAACAGGCTTTTACCAAGCATTGTGTATCCTACACTTAGGCCTCCAATAACAGCAGAATGGTATACAAGGTTAGTAATAGTTTTTTCGGTGCTCATTTTTAAAAAATAAAATAATATTTATTTATTAATAAAACATGAACTGCGATGATTTACTTCCTGAACTTACAAATGATCAAGTTGATGACCAAGCTATTATGCGTCAAAAGGAAAGGCTGTATTCTTTAGCAGCATGTGGAAAAACAAAACAGTACCTTGGAAATGAATTCAGCATAGAACAGATACAACAGATGTCGACGCAAGACATTGTAAAGTATCACAACAGGTATGAAGCGCAACTGGGGTCAAGAATGGTAAAAAGTGTTGGGCAAACGGTTCTTAGTTTGTACACTAAACTAGTTAGTAGATTTGCTCCCATTGATTCTGAACAAGATTTTATGTATGATTTAACACAGGATCCCGTTTTAACAAAGTCATTAGAGTCTCTAGGATGTGATCTATATTACAGATTTGGAACATTATTGTCGCCAGTAATTATGGGGTTAATTACGTTTAATCATATAGATTTTATTTCCCTTCAAAATGACCGAGCCAGAAAATCAGCAGAAAACATTGATGGAGAAAGTGACCAGTAAAAAGCCTCCTCATCCTGGGCGTGTTGCAGCAGGAAAAAAATTAGCAGAGTGGAACAAACAAAAAAAATTAATGTTGCAATCACAGAATATAACTCATAATGAAAACATAACACCGCCAACGCCAACAGTTGTTTCAGCTGTAAATACACAAGTTGATTCAAGACCTACAACACCAAAGTCGACATGGATTATT
>JAMYXO010000071.1:42500-92500 GCA_033310375.1 Conus canariensis
GTGTGTTTGTTTGTCTGCCTGCCGGATCTCAAGCACGTTTGTGGGTATGAGTGCGTGCGCGAGTATGATTGCGTTCGTGATTGCGTGCGCATGCGCGCGCGCGTGTGAGTGTGTAAGCGCGAGCGAGCGTGCATGTGTGTGTATGTATGTGGGTATATGCGTGTGTGTATGTGTGAGTGTGTAAGCGCGAGCACGCGCACGCTTGTGTTGTGTGTGTTGTGTGTGTGTGTGTGTGTGTGTGTGTGTGTGTGTGTGTGTGTGTGTGGTAAGCGTGCGTGCGTGCAGACATGTGTGTATGCGAGCGTGAGTGCGCGCGCGCTCGCGCATTTGTATGTGTGTGCTGCGTGTGTGCTTCCGTGCGTGACCATGTTGGAGCAGATTCGCACTTGCGTGTTTCCGTGTGCGTGCGGGCGCGCGTGCGTGCGTGCGTGTGTGTGTGTGGTGTGTGTGTGTGTGTGTGTGTGTGTGTGTGTGTGTGTGTGTGTGTGTGTGTGGTGTGTGTGGTGTGGTGTGAGGTGTGTGTGTGTGTGTGGTGCGTGCGTGTTGAGGCACGCGTGTGGTCCGCGTGCGTGCGTGTTCGCAGCGCGAGCGCGTGTGAGTGCGTGTGCGCCAAGAGAGAGGAGGTGGAAAGGGAAGTGCGTGTGTTCAGCCTCCAATTGTCTGATTTTTTCCCCTAAATAGAACCATTTCTCAGAAACTGATCACTTAAGTGTGGAAGAGAGGGGGTGGGGGGGGGGGGTCTGAATTATTTTTGGACGTTTACTTTGACCAAAACATTGCTGGCGGAAAGAAGCAGCGAAACTTACATTTCATTTACTGGAGGAAAACACACATGAAAAGAGCATGGGAGTTACAAGGGATAGGGGTGGGGGTGGGGGACGAGGGGGGAGGGGTTGGGGCGAATGGTGTACGGCAGAACTCATTGTCATCTACGGAATCAAGTACAACTAAATTGCATGGTTGGAAATATTCTTGTTCGATCAGCAAATGAACAATACAGGCGCAAAAATGTAAACGAGGATGGGGAGGGGGTTATCAAACGATCATTTTTTGAAGCAAGTAAAGTCTGTTGTACAGTGGTTATAACCGACATTTTAAGGCTGAACACTACCACGGCTTGTTTTATTGTGAATGATATGTGTGGTACGACACATGGTATGCACCATTGAGTTTCCTCGTGTTATAAACATGGATGGATGTAAGAAGATTGTAGCATAACCTGCTCGGGACCCTTTCTTCTGTATGACCACCAGCAGCAGATGATAAAAACTGTGCAAGGCTTTTTATTTTATTATTTTTTATTTATTTATTCATTTTTTTTGGGGGGGAGGGGATGTTGAAAGTGTCTGCATGTTCCAATCTCTTGCCAGGTCCAATGCGTGTCTGAACAAATTTCAAAGTACAAGGTACAGAGAATCGTTTGAAGATCTGCTGCCAACGTGGAAGTCAAAATTTGGGAACAGGAAGTTTGGGGGGGGGGGGGGGGGGGGCAGTGTAAAGAAAGGGCTATGGCGTTTGACCAAAGCATTTTTAACCCTGTACTGCTTCAGTCGACAAATTTGGGATTGAAAAAGATGCTGCTGTATTCAATTAAACATTCATGTAACATAAGGGCTTTATTCTGCAACATTTTATTACTGTATTCAAAAATTGCCCATCAAATCCAGCATTTTAAAACAAAATTTTGATTTTCCTGTCGAGTTGAGTGTCAAGAACAATGTCTTAAACAGGGATATTCCAGATAAATCTCGGGTTTGGCAACTGGTTTCTATTCATTTCAACATCCTTAAGGACAAGAAATAAGACGTAAATACACAGCAAAGGCGGGTAGGGCACAGCGTCGGGGTGGGGGGGGGGGGGAGAGTGGGGGGGGAGGGGGGGACAAGGGAAGGGCTGTATGAAATTGCATCTGTATGCATGTGTATCCATGCATGTGCATTTTTGTGCGCATTTGTGCGTGTGTGTGGAGGGGGGGGGGGAGTGGAAGGGGAGACAAGCACTCAAGTATTTCCAGTTCCGAGGGCGGTCTCAAAGTTACACCGATTTCCTGTTCCTATTTTCCTCAGTCACAAATTCTTAAAACTTCTGAAATTGTTCGAATGCATTTTGAAACTGAAGTGCGAGGTATACATTTTCTTGCAATGATGGTTGAATACGAAGGGCTCCTCTTCGCTTCTCTATCAATTTTATCATTTAAAGCGGTGTCTGCACCCACGCACACACAAATGTAGCTCTTGCTTGTGACTTTAGGAAAATTGAGGATTTACTTAAACACCCGTGCAAGAAAACGTACTTAGGCTATCACAGTTGAAACAAGTTTTACAGTAAAGATCGACATGTTTATCCAAGATTGTAAGTGTTAGGCCGAGTGATATGTTGAACCTGCTTGTTTTTCTGTTCTCAGCCCATCTGCATATATTTTTTCAAATGTTTAGGATTCATGTTTACACCCCAAGCAACAAGGGCTACGGTGTTATTTCGTTAACTCAATTACTAACACGGTCTATCTGCTCCATTGTAAAGCTGGTGTTGGAATTTGTTGGTTTCAGAAAAATAGCTTTTCAGATTTTGGGCTTTTCATCTTCAGACCGACCTTTGTTCAAACTGAATTTACTGTTTGCTTGGCATTTGATTGATCTAATCTGACCAATTGATGCTTAGTTTGGAAAATGGTGTCCCGAGTTCAGGCAACAGTTGCGATATGGAACGTCATCGTCAACCAGTTTATAAACACTAAATTGATTTTATATTCCTTGCAGTGCGAGTTCCGCAATGATGCAAGTTACTTGAAAATACACACTACATCACGCCACTATTTAACAGGAAATTTCAAAAAGCTTTTGCAAACTGCTCATAACGGGAAACAAACCCGGTTTCAAAACCAGGAAAAGAGCAAGATAACGTTGGGTGGAGCGATCGTGAACGCGCCGTCAAGGAAAAAAATGAAAGCCCGGACAGCAAGGTCTACAAGGAGATGGAAAAGTACAAATCATGTGACCCACTATATAGAAATTATCGAAGTAGCTCTCTGAAAAAGGCAAGAGGGCACCAGCCAAGATGACGCCTTTTGCAGATCCGTTCGGAAAGACCAACGGCAAAATGGCTTCACAAACGTGTTGACAGACAGAAGAGAAAGGTATGCATGTGCTTGGTAATCAAAAGCAAATGACAACCACTGGACATGAGGCTCATGAGAGAGAGCAACACTGGAAGCACAGACAGCGAGACCACAAACGGAAATACATTTTAAGCCAAGAAAATGCTCATTTCATTGAAATGTTTTATTTACAGTTATAACGCATTTAAAAACGTAAATCAGAATAACACATGCAAACAAAAAGGGTGGAGGGGGGAATGGTGGTCTAGAGGGGAGGGCCACGGAGCTGATCTGAGATGCTTCCAGAGACGAAGGTGTGCGGTCCAATTAATTTGAAGAGACGACTACCAGTCTCTGCAACGAGCAGGCACAAGAAGATGACCCTGGCTTGAAGAGGTGGTTGACGTTACCGTCCGCCACAGCATTCACACCAGCTCCCTGAGACCTCGTCAGGGTTACTGTTCTGTTTCTTGGGTCAGCAGACTCCTGCTGTAACAGACAGTTTGAACATTTAAATCTGATCCGTTTCACACACAGGTAAACACATCCACACACAGATCCAGCTGCAAGTCAAAAAGTCCTGTTAATAGCAACTATCAGTTTGGCATCCACTTAAGACTGGCATCCACTGAATACTATCAATCTAAACAATTTACCTTGATCTTGCGGCGGTCAAAAGGCAGTCTAACGCCAAGCTGTTTCTGAAAGCTTGACTTCAGCCAATGACCCAGATGACATCGGAGAACCAGCAAGCAGATCTAGGAATGGTCTTAAGTCTCAAACACTAATGTTCTAAATGGGCCTAGACCCAGTCACCCCGTAAAGCCAGCATAACCAGCTGCTCATCCTTTAGACCGAGTATGAACCAAACAAAATCATACAACATCACCCGTTTTTTCAAAGCAAAAAACAAAACAAAACAAAACAAAAAAAAACCCAGAAACGTCACTGTTGCCACCTAACTTGCATATCGCACCTTATATTTTTAAAGTGTTCAGCACCTACCATGCTTTTCGATGTGGACTCCTTACCTGGTTCTCAAAACACCTGAATATTAAAAATGCATTCACATTAAATCCAGCGTTGATAACACGCCTCCCTTGAGCTAACTGTACATATACAGTGCAAAAAGGTCAGTGATGTACACTTGTACACAAAAAAGTCTTATTTTACTCCTTGTGAACCCAAGCATCTAATTACGCATTAGGTTATTGTTAGTAAGGGGAGAAAACACGCAGACATGCTGGAAGGATCTGCGCCAGAAAAATGCATACCAACTGTAAAGGACACATAACGACTTCAATGATGAACACAGAAAAATGCATACCAACTGTAAAGACACATAACGACTTCAATGACTGAACACAGAAAAATGCATACCAACTGTAAAGGAAACACAATAACGACTTCAATGAATGAACACAGAAAAATGCATACCAACTGTAAAGGAACACATAACGATTCAATGACTGAACACTAGATCAAAATGCAATACCAACTGTAAAGGAACACATAACGACTTCATGACTGACAAGAAAAATGCATACCAACTGTAAAGGACATAACGACTTCATGATGAACACAGAAAAATGCATACCAACTGTAAAGGAACACATAACGACTTCAAAAATACCAACTGACATGACACACAACAGAAATGCATCAACTGTAAGGAACATACGACTCATCCAAACATGATTAAAGGAACACATAACGACTTCATCCAATGACTGAACACAGTTCATACATTTTACAGTAAGTCATCACAAGCATGAATTCATAAAAATATGAATTATACAAATAGCCACTATCAAATGTTCCTGATATTAGAATGGTCTAAGGAGACAAGAATTATACAAATAGGCACCATCAAATGTTCCTGATATTAAAATGGTCTAAGGAGACAAATCTTCAACATGACCAAATAGGACAGAGCTCGGAACTTCTTAACCATCTTCCTGACAGTTCAACACGACTATGAACTGTAAATCACACACACATACAAAGAGGGAAACATCAGACCCCTTCTGTTGCTTCACATTTCCCTTTTTGAAGGCCTCTCAAAACTGAACAAAGTACCAAAACATGTACATCGAATGCAACAATAACAAGATAAGCTGCATACTAAGAGTATAATGAATGTCATCCCAATAATGTCCATGTCACTCACACCGGCGAACCAACATAACCAAACTGACAACATTTTTAAACTAAAAAAAAACACTCGGTGGTGGTTCTCAAGGCCCAAGTCACAACAGCATCACAGCCACAGGGGGAGTGCACTGCAGCCTCATGGGGAGTGCACTGCTGTCTGTTTAACTGGCCTGGACACTCAGACCAGAGAACCAAGCTTAATTGATACGCACTTAATTTGATGCGATGCACTCAAGTTCATGCACTTACCAATTTGTTGCGATGCACTCAAGTTCATGCACTTACCAATTTGTTGCGATGCACTCAAGTTCATGCACTTACCAATTTGTTACGATGCACTCAAGTTCATGCACTTACCAATTTGTTACGATGCATTCAAGTTCATACACTTACCAATTTGTTGCGATGCACTCAAGTTCATGCACTTACCAATTTATTGCGATGCACTCAAGTTCATGCTGCATACCACTCGGATCCCACAGCAAGATCCTACTGTCATCAGGGTCATAGTGCAGCGTGGTCAACCCTTGGGATGTCAACTCTGTAAATAGAACTTGAGCGTGTACACATCTTTGGCAATTCACACAAAGTCTTTGGCCGTCTTCAGATACCATGAAAGCCAAGCACTTGGTATCAAAACAATAAAACACTACAAAAAAATACTACACGCAACACTCTCAAACAGCCCTCCTTATCACTGGCCATCTCAAACGACTCGAAGCTCAAGCAAAAACGTTATGTTTGTGTTCACCTGCACACACCTCACACCCAAGTTCTCCCGTTGTCTACAGCAGTCGGAGACACCTGCACAAAATATTCACATAACATTGCCATAAATATGCCATGAGCACACACATGCACACCATCTCTCCTCACACATCCTTCTCCCAATCCCCATCTTCTCCCAATCCCCATTTCTCCCAATCCCCATCTTCTCCCAATCCCCATCTTCTCCCAACCCCATCTTCTCCCAAACCCCATCTTCTCCCAAACCCCATCTTCTCCCAATCCCCATCTTCTCCCCACCCCACCACACTCAGTCCCTTCCAGCCATCCTTCCGTTGTACGGTGAGCACAAACCGTCTATCAAGTCCTCAGCTGATGGTCAGCCACAAACCCACCATCACTACCAGAGCTGTGTCCTCAGCTGATGGTCAGCCACAAACCCATCATCACTACCAGAGCTGTGTCTCAGCTGATGGTCAGCCACAAACCCATCATCACTACCAGAGCTGTGTCCTCAGCTGATGGTCAGCCACAAAACACACCATCACTACCACCAGAGCTGTGTGTGTCCTCAGCTGATGGTCAGCCACAAACCCACCATCACTACCAGAGCTGTGTCCTCAGCTGATGGTCAGCCACAAACACACCATCACTACCACCAGAGCTGTGTCCTCAGCTGATGGTCAGCCACAAACACACCATCACTACCACCAGAGCTGTGTCCTCAGCTGATGGTCAGCCACAAACACACCATCACTACCACCAGAGCTGTGTCCTCAGCTGATGGTCAGCCACAAACACACCATCACTACCAGAGCTGTGTCCTCAGCTGATGGTCAGCCACAAACCCACCATCACTACCACCAGAGCTGTGTCCTCAGCTGATGGTCAGCCACAAACACACCATCACTACCCAGAGCTGTGTCCTCAGCTGATGGTCAGCCACAAACACACCATCACTACACCAGAGCTGTGTCCTCAGCTGATGGTCAGCCACAAACACACCATCACTACGCCAGACGGCCTCGTGTCTCCCAACCCATCGGTTCTCACCACAAACACACCATCACTACCACCAGAGCTGTGTCCTCAGCTGATGGTCAGCCACAAACACACCATCACTACCACCAGAGCTGTGTCCTCAGCTGATGGTCAGCCACAAACCCACCATCACTACCAGAGCTGTGTCCTCAGCTGATGGTCAGCCACAAACCACCATCACTACCAGAGCTGTGTCCTCAGCTGATGGTCAGCCACAAACCCACCATCACTACCCCAGAGCTGTGTCCTCAGCTGATGGTCAGCCACAAACCACATCACTACCAGAGCTGTGTCCTCAGCTGATGGTCAGCCACAAACCCACCATCACTACCAGAGCTGTGTCCTCAGCTGATGGTCAGCCACAAACCACCATCACTACCAAGAGCTGGTGTCCTCAGCTGATGGTCAGCCACAAACACCATCACTAACCAGAGCTGTGTCCTCAGCTGATGGTCAGCCACAAACCACATCACTACGACCAGAGCTGTGTCCCCAGCTGATGGTCAGCCACAAACCACCGTCACTACCAGTGCTGTGTCCTCAGTGATGTCAGCCACAACACCTCACTACACAGACTGTGTCATCAGCGATGGAACAACCACTCACACCAGAGCTGTGTCCTCAGCTGATGGTCAGCACAACCACTCCACAAGTTATGGCTCGCCACTGACTACACATTATGGCTACGCCATTGTCTACAGTTATGGCTACAGACCATTACTACAAGATGCTTCTGCCATTAGACTACAAGTTGCAGGTTAGCACATCACACTGACTACAGTTATGGCTTCTGCCATTGACTACAAGTGTGTCGCTCAGTGGGTCGCCATTGACTACAAGTTATGCTATCTGCCATTGACTACAAGTTATGGCTATCTGCCATTGACTACAAGTTTGGCTATCTGCCATTGACTACAAGATGTTCTCATGCTATGGTCTGCACAAATCTGCCATTGACTACAAGTAGCTATCTGCCATTGACTACAGTTATGCTATCTGCCATGATCAAGTATGGATCTGCCATCAAAGTTGGTCCATGACTACAAGTTATGGTACTGCCATTGACTACAATTATGGGTAGCATGAACAAGTTATGGCTATCTGCCATTGACTAAAGTTATGGCTATCTGCCATTGACTACAATGTTGATGGCTATCGCCATACACAAGTGCTGTCTGCCAAAAGTTAGAGCTAACAAGTTGGTTATCTGCCATATACTGCTATCTGAACTACAAGTTATGGCTTAACTGCCATTGACTACAAATATGGTAGCCACATATGGCTTCTGCCAGTTATGAACTACTAAGTTATGGCTATCTGACACAATTGACATATACAAAGATTAAATAGCTATCGCCATTCACTACAATCTGTTATACATCTATCTACGACCATGTTAAAAATCTGTATATCGTATTCTGCCAAAAAGTTATCTCTAACTGCAAAGGTACTCATTGACTACATTAGGTTTCATGACTCAAGTTATGGTTAATGCATTATAAATGCTATGCCATACAGGTTATGAGCCTTACATGTATGCATCGCCATTGATAAAGTATGATATCGCCACTCATACATGAGTCTGATCTAAAGAGTACTACTGCTTGCAATCTCTAACTTAAAAATGTTCTTATACCACACAAAGGATCATACCTTAAAATCAAAAAGTTCAATCTTATAAAAAATAAAAAATAAAAATAAAACTATTCACACATCTTTTTAAATTACATCTTCTACAAACGCACCAGAAACGTCGTTAAAAAATCTTTCTTCCGTAAAATCTTAAATCAGATGAAAAATGTTAATCTCTCTCAAAAACTCAAAGATCACGTCAGGTGGGACATCTCTGAACAGGGTTTTCATGGACTCTGCTGTAAGTGTTTATGTAGATAGATAGATAGTTATAAAGGACAAGCCCTTTCCACCATAACGAGGTGATATCAGAGCTATACACTGAGGGTCATTACATGACTCGAGTTATACAAACGCATATGCAATCTGCAACCTTAAAATGTATTTAAAAAAACAACTAAATCTCATAAAACATGTTCACATCTCTTAAAAACTGAAATATCACAAATACTTGCACATTTCTAAAAAAGCTCACTAAGTGACATCTTATCAAAATATTTTCCTCTGATCTCACTGAGATCATCACACTCAGTCAACACATGCTTAAGAGTGTATACACAATCGCATGCAAAACAATGGGGGCGATCTTCTCCCTTTAAAAGGAAAGAATGAGTAACATAACTATGTCCAATATGCAGTCTACTTAAA
This sequence comes from Conus canariensis, assembly GCA_033310375.1. Taxonomy (NCBI): domain Eukaryota; kingdom Metazoa; phylum Mollusca; class Gastropoda; order Neogastropoda; family Conidae; genus Conus; species Conus canariensis. The sequence goes on from JAMYXO010000071.1 coordinate 51,799, forward strand.
ACACATTCTTCTTTCCTGGTTTTGCAAACCGAAGGTAACCATTCGGACAAGTCTGGCAATATCTCATGGAGTTTGTTTTCCGATTCCAAATTCCAATCATCTTGCCAACGTTTCTTTACAAACTTATTTATTAGCGGTTTAAGATCCGGATATGGTAACCGATGGGATCGCTTGACAGGATCATTTAACGCTTTCCTTGCTTGTCTGTCCGCTATCTCATTGCCCGTAATACCGCAGTGGCTAGGGACCCACCAAAACACAACTTCTTCATCTACAGGGAGTTCGGTTAAAAGTTCTAAAATGGATATTAACTTAGAATGGTCACAAGTTGACGATTTAAGAGCTTGTAAAGCTGAGAGAGAATCAACGACTATAACAAAAGACTTTCGAGTTGAACTTTGCACAGTCTTTAAAGCCAATTTTGAACAGAGGTCAGCATACAAAGCCTTGTATGCCAGAGAGCTGGTAGACTCTTTGCGAAAAGCTGCAAGATCAAAACGAATCTCTGGTGTGAAAAAGGTCCATGGAGGCTTATCTGGAAACTTGGAAAAATCGGACACAACTCCTAGGTCTAGACCTGCATTCTGCGCGTGAGGCTGCATACGAAGACCAAACGGCGGAATACAGTTAGGGTTTTCGAATTTGCTTTGAAACTGGGGGTCAAAGACACAGTCATAGGCAGGATTCTCCGGTTCCGAGGACAGTCTGATATAGTAATTCAAAGACAATTTCAGCCTGCGGTTGGACAGTGAGGGTTCACCTGCCTCTGCGTACAAGCTGTACACAGGGGTGGTGCGGAATGCTCCAAGACAGAGACGAAGCCCTTGATGGTGGATAGGATCCAAGAGTTTTAGGTAAGACGGTCTTGCAGAGCCGTACACAGCACAACCATAGTCCAGTTTGGAAGGACCAAGGCTCTGTAAAGGTGCAGCAAAGTTCTTATCAGCACCCCAGTGTGTGCTACGACCCGCAGAATATTCAGAGCTTTCTGGTAAGAGATTTTTAATGTGGCTGTGAAAGTTGAGTTTTTGATCAAAAATAACCCCCAGAAATCTGGCTTCTTTTACAGCTGGAATGGTGGACTTGTCCAGACGAATTTCAGGATCAGCAAAGAATTGACGAAAATTGTGGAAATGGATTAACTGAGTTTTGGTACTTGAGAAGATAAACCCGTTTTCTGCGGCCCACTGTTGGATCTTGTTGACACAAAGTTGGAGTCGACGCTGTACACTGGCGTAAGAAGCTCCAACTGCGTACAGCGCGAAGTCGTCAACGAACAGAGAGGACTCAGAGCCCTGGCTTACTGATTTCACAATGTCGTTGATTTTGATGCAGGAGAGCAGGAGAAAGGATGCTCCCTTGAGGTACACCCAACTCCTGCCCATGGTTGTCAGAGAGTGTGGTGCCAACACGCACCTGGAACTGTCGATCAGCCAGAAAGTTTTGAATAAACAGAGGCAGGTGACCACGAAAACCAAGTCTGTGCAGGTCCACAAGGATTCCTGATTTCCACGTGGTGTCATACGCTTTTTCTAGGTAAAAAAAAAGATAGCGACCACATGCTGTTTATTGACAAAGGCGTTGCGGATGGTGGTTTCCAGGCGGACTAAATGGTCAACTGTCGAGTGGTACTTCCGGAACCCGCACTGTTCACTGGCCAAAAGGCCATCGGTTTCCAGCTTCCACATCAGACGGGAGTTGACCATCTTTTCCATCAGCTTACAGAGGCAGCTGGTCAGAGCTATTGGACGATATTTTGAAGGGTTGGTAAGGTCCTTTCCAGGCTTAGGAATTGGAATGATCAGGGCTTTCCGCCAGGAGGGCAGAAAGCAGCCTGTGGTCCAGATATGGTTGTAGACTTTGAGAAGGGTCTGGAGACAGCTTTCTGGAAAATGTTTCAAAACCTGATAATGAATATCATCCAGACCAGGGGCAGAATCATTGCAGGTTTGCAAAGCTGATTTTAGTTCATTGATTGAAAAAGGAAGATTGTAATAAGATAAGATAAGATAAAGTTGCTTCAGAGTTGTCTGATGTGAAATTGTATGAAGATTTCTCTCTGATTTGTTTGTTTCTTAAAAAGGCTGCAGATTTATTTGAAGATGAGTTCTGTTGAATGGTGGAGGCCAGCAGATTGGCAACAGCTTGTTTGTCAGTTATCAGAGCATCAGCAAGTTTCAGGTGATGAATGGAGGGGTTGGTGTTCTTCCCTTTGATTTTTCTGATTATGTTCCAAACTTTTTTCTTTGAAGTTTTAGATGTCAGCCCGGAGCAAAAGTTTCTCCAAGACTGATGTTTACTGATTTTGAAAGTGTGTCTTGATTTGGCATGGAGTTTCTGATGGGCTCGAGCGTTGGGACCTGAAGGTCTTTGGTAAACCCGACGCTGAGCCCGTTTGCGTACTTTTGAGATTGGTTGGCAGTCAGAATTAAACCAAGGTGTTTTGGGCAGTTGGAGTTTGTCAGAAGACATTGGAATACAGGTTTTAGCACAGTTTATCACGGTATTGGTTAGGGATTCTGCAGGGTCTGGACTCTGAAGAATGTCAATTTCCTGGAGTTCCTTTGAAATATTGGCTGCAAAAATATTCCAGTTTGCCTTCTTATAATTAAGATGTTGTGAGACAGAGGCGTTTTCAGTTAGTATGGGTTTTAATAGAACAGGAAAATGATCACTTCCGTGCAGATCGTCATGGACAGACCACTCATAGTCCAGGACCAGCGAGGGGTCACATATCGACAAATCTAAACACGAAAGTGAGCCTGTGGAAGAGTGGAGGTAAGTTGGAGAACCATCGTTCAGACAACACAAATCAAAGTCGGAAAGGACATCTTCAAGAAGCAGACCTCTGGATGATGAATTGACATTACCCCAGAGAGGATTGTGTCCATTAAATGGATGAAACTCGACTGTGTGGTCCCAGTCTTCCCAACTGAGCCCGTAGCAAACTCACCTCACGGTAGGAGCCGGTCGAGACAGAAAAATGGGGAAGGACGAACTTTCGGGCTGTTTATCCTGGCATAAAAAATGTCTCTCAGACAGAATTTGCTGGTGGGGACGATCACAACCCCTCTCCTCCCAACCTTATGCTCAGTTGTAGTTGAGGGAAACGGGGCTCGGCGATCCGAGTGCTGACGTACGCTTTCTGATTGGCCTGTGGCCCGGTTCCCATCAAACAACAAACTGTGTGTGTGTGTGTGTGTGTGTGTGTGTGTGTGTGTGTGTGTGTGTGTGTGTGTGTGTGTGTGTAAGTGTGCTATTATCTGCTAATGTGAAAGACCACCCCTTCCAAGCTATCTTTATTATATATCTATTTTTCATCCCTGAATTCTATATGACTTGACTGTCTTCTTTTACTGTTTAATAATCATACTTTTTTGTGATATCATGACATGGTAATGAAATTATTGTTCTCATTTATTCCTTACTTGGTGCTTAACAAGGAATGTCATGTTGAATTGTTGAATTACATAAATACATGTTGTGTGTGTGTGTGTGTGTGTGTGTGTGTGTGTGTGTGTGTGTGTGTGTGTGTGTGGGGTGTGTATGTGTGTGAAGACCCCCCCCCCTCCCCAATCCAAGCCATTTTTACTATAAATATCCCTGAATTATATTTCACTTTGATTGTTTTTTTGTTTTTTTTTTCTGTTTAAACAATCATACTTTTTGTGATATAATTTCTTGGTATTGAAATTTTGTTCTCTTTTATTCTGTACTTAGTTTAATAGGGAATGTTATGTTTTTATAGTTAAAATGTTTATTTAAGCCTGTCTCCAATTTTCACACCTCTATGAATTATCTCCCTTCAGTCTCTCTCTCTCTCTCTTCTCTTCTCTCTCTCTCTCTCTCTCTCTCTCTCTCTCTCTCTCTCTCTCCTCTCTCTCTCTCTCTCTCTCTGCCCCCACTTCAAACATCTTAGTTAGCGGTAAATCTTTTATTCCTGATTTGAGTTTAACTCTGCAGGTTGTTTTTATAGTTTAAGTAATTATACATTTTGCTATTCTTGGTCTTTTGAATGGTGCTATTTTTTTTAATACTTAAATTTGAGCTTATCTTTGAGCGTTCTGCTTGACAGTTGGAGTGTTTATTTAAGTGTGGTGTTAATAGTGCATTTGCGATGGTGGTTTGTGGTGGTGATGTGTACGCCTGTGCCTCTGTGTGTGTGTGTGCGCGCTCGTGTGTATGTGTGTGTGTGCGTGCGTGCGTGCGTGCGTGCGTGCGTGTGCGTGTGCGTGTGTGTGTGTGTGTGTGTGTGTGTGTTGTGTGTCTGCGTGCGTGCGTGCTTGCGTGCGTGGTGCGTGCGTGCATGCGCGCACGCGCGCGCGCGCGTGTGAGTGTGTGTGATTCTGTTTTAGCAGGGTGTGTGCGTGTGATTCTGTATTGGTGTGGTGTGTGTGTCTATAGGGTGGTGGGGGGCTGGGGGAGGGGTGGTAGGATGTGTGCGTGCATGTGTTGATATTTATATATATATATGTACAGACTGATACAAGATGGATAAATGAATTGACAAGGAACGACCATGCACAGTGGAAAGAGTGGACTATTTCTAATGATATACATGTTTATAATTTGTTGTGATAAGTGAATTTTGATGATGGCACCACAAACAAATTTTCCTTGTATTCTATGAGGACAAATAAAATATCGTGTATCGTGATGAAGGGTAGAGCCATTCCCTGGAGTTGCCATTCCCTGATGTTGAAATAAGACATTCAAAACACATAACACACTTTTTATGTATGATTCTGACCAGAGCCTGACCTCTATTAAAAAAAGCTTTCCTGATGTCAATATTTTGTGCATGACAAAAACTTCAACGGACTAGGAGAGCTGGTCCTCCCCCACCTCCCAATCCCGAGGTCTCCCTTGTCGTTGTCGCCTCCCCTTTCCCACCATCTCCTCTTTTTATGTATCATAAATGTACTCAAATCTTCCTACAAACGGTGCAGCATTACACATACTGTACATTTTGCACATTTTGTACATATTGTACATTTTAGTTCTTTTCACCGACTCTTGATCTTAACAGTGTGACCTCGGTTTTAAAACATTTTGATAGAGAATATCTAGTAAACATGGATTTTTTTTTTGCTGTCGGCCTTTCCCCTCTGTGCGCGTTTTCGGACTCACACGGTCAAGCTGAAGCACGAGAATCAAGAGTTTTGAAACTGATTTGATCCTTTTTTCAAAATTTGCATTATGTATTATCAGTTCGTCTATATCCGCAATAACCCCTGTTTGAAAAGATACTCTATCCACGGAAGATGCCTTGAATCATTTGAGATCTTTTTTGTCAATAGATTATCTTTTCGTAAACTTGCAAATTTGTCATACCGACAGATTTTAAATTCTTAACATGTTATTTTACATGGCTGGATCTGAAATTTAACACAACTTTAATGATTTGAAATGTTAATGCTTTGTTAAGAATCTTAACGATTTGACAAGTGTCCCGAATGACCTCTTTGTAATCACTGTTACTTTTGCATTGAATATGGATCTTAACTAGGAGTCAGCTAACAGTGATTTACATCTGACTGCAACGCGGCACATTCTCAGTGAACTCAGCAGTTTCTTGAAGTTTCACCAGGCCATTTATTTCTTCCAAATGATTGGCCAGTAGTCTGTCAAACCGCGAATAATTTCCAATGATTTTATGTCGTGTCATAAGTTAATGTTTCGGGTTGTTTAAGGGGTCGGTATTTTTCGGTTTACTCCTTTGTGTCTTTCTGGCTCCGTTCGCCAAGGACTGAACCAAGATATGCGATTTACTGTTGCCTGCCTTGCCTTGGGGGGGGGGGGGGGGGGGGGGGGGAGGGGGAGAGTGTGTGTGTGTGTGTGTGAAATATATTCCTTTTTTTAAAAGCATGTTGACATTCTTTTCATGATGTTTTTTGAAGTGTCAGAAGAACTATGAGTTAGTCTGACAATAAATGTGGTTTCGGTCAGTCAATCAGAGAGAGAGAGAGAGAGAGAGAGAGAGAGAGAAATGCTCTCATGTGCGTGCGCGCATGCTGTGTGTGTGTGCTTGTGTGTGTGTGTGTGTGTGTGTGTGTGTGTGTGCATGCATGTGTGTATTTGTGTGTGTGTGTGTGTGTGTGTGTGTGTGTGTCGTGCGCGTGCGTGGGTGCGGGTGCCCATTCATTTTAGAGAAGCGAGTATTCGGAATTTAAGATGGACGTAAAACCATGAAACACGTGCTGACATCGGTGCGAAAGAAAGCGACTCTCATGCAACAGTATCCGAAGTCGCATGCGCGTTTCTTCCGGACGTGAACTAAATACCTGTGAGTCTGTGGTGTCACGTGATCATCCGGCTTCCAAGCAGTATGAGCGCGTTTCTCTCTTCAATTTTGAATTCCTCAATATGGAAGGACAGCCGCCATTTTTGACGTATTAATCTGTATTGATCTCTCTCTCTCTCCGTCTGCATAGCAGTCCGACGTTGTTGATGAGCGAGTCTGCTGCCTGTTGCAATGTGTGGAAACCAGGTCGAAGTCGGTGAGTTCCAGTTGATGTCTGCTTTGATATTTTGTTTTTGTTCTACATGCAGCAATAGAGAAGCCCTTGTACACCCATCTTACGCTTCTTTCATTCGAATAGCGAGGCCAGGGTGATCGCAGACAAAGTTTGAGAAAGCATAGACATGTTAAGGGAAAATTTCGTTCAGTCCTTTGAGATATCAATCAACTGGCTTCAATATTCCAACGGAAAGAAGCACAAAACACACTTTCCAAGACACCAACAAGCCATGCCTTCCCGATGAAGTCCAACAGCCAATAACTTTGAGGCCGCTGCCAACCCCCCCCCCCTCCGCCCCCCCCCCCCCCCCCCCACACACCCCACCTCCACAATGGGCTCTTAAATTAAGGTACTATTTTGAGAGCAGAGGGGCAAGGGGGGGGGGGGGCCGAGGGGAAACTTGATGTGTGTGGGAGGGGGTTAGGGTCCGGTGGGAGGGAAAGATCTAGAAACCCACCTCATTTGCGCCTCTGTGTATGTATGGGGATCTTTCTTGAAGGGAAAGAGGGCAGGAGGATGGGGAAGGGGGGGGGGGGGGGCGGGCTGTTCATATTGATCCATTGTCAGTTTGGAAATTTACATTGATTTTGAACTAATCAGGACCACATCAGCTCATTTGTCAACTAGGTTGAAGTTGTTCACCAAAAGGAAAGTTTTCGCTCTCTTGAATCTTCTCTCTCTCTAGCTAGGGTAGCAGGATTTGAAGAGTACTTTCCACCTCTTCCCCCCCAACCATCCTCTCACCCCTACTTCACTCTGCCTCTGCGTTTAAGTGCAATTGTTGAATTATTAGTGGTTCATTTGAATTTATTAAGAATAGTAATTTTTTCACTCTTTGTTTCTTTCTGTCATCTAATAACAGAAAGAACCGATTTGCTTCATCAGTTGAGCGTTTCTTGAATATGTATTAACTCCTCTAACAGGTAAAATGTGATTTGTATTTATGGTTACAACGCAAAAAGTATGTTCGTTCCTTACATTTCACGATTTGAATCTTCACGCGTCCCAGTCGTCCCACTGACACCCTCCCCTCCCCCCACCCCTCACCCCCGAACTCCAACTCCTCATCCCACCTTCCCTCCCACCCGCTCTCCTGTGGGAAGGGCCTAGTACCCCCTGTCCTCACCTCCCCGGTTCCGACGTAATTGTTGTTGTGTTATGTTAATTGAATTATATTAATACTGGAATTCAGAATCCAGTGCCTCACTAAACATTTTCAAATGATGGTTAGTTTTGTGGTAACCAAGTTAGTTTACTCAATATGCTCATTTGGACCTATATTCTGGGAAGCCCAGGTTTGCAGGTTTCATTTGTTCGCGCTCATTGAGATGCACTTCAAACCATGACTATGACAGTGCCAGTTATAGATAGTAACCATTGCTTTTATTTCAGTTTGACAAACAAGCTAAAACTGATGGCGTTCTGAACATGTCCTGGTCCGAATTCTTCTTTTATTTCATTTTGACAAACAAGCTAAAACTGATGGCGTTCTGAACATGTCCTGGTCCGAATTCTCCTTTTATTTCATTTTGACAAACAAGCTAAAACTGAACATGTCCTAGTCCGAATTCTCATGCTGATGGACAGAGGGAGTGGGAAGCTAGGTGAGGGGTTCAAAAGGTAATTCTTCCATTTTCAGCCCCACCCCAACCGCTGTCCGAGCCCCTCCTTCCCTCAGCCTTCCTTTACCCTTCTCCCATCCCCTGTCTACACGCAGCCGAGTTTATGAACCCAATCTTCATGACCAGTAATAATTCAGCTCGAGTTGGTAGATCTCGCCCCACTCTCCCCCTTCACCTCCCTCAAATTTCCTTTTCCCTGCTAAGAATTTTCATTGATATGAGTATATCTATATCTGCACTTTCTCTTGTGTATTTTCATACTTTATCTAGACCCCAGATTTCTGATCCGTACAGAAGCATTGGCTGCACTCTGGCATCAAAAAAGTAGACTGGATGTCTCGATTGTATAGTCATGTGAGTAGTAGCCCAATAACCACCTTGTTACCCTGTGCAGCCAGAGGATGAGACACACAATTTTGTGGGAAAAGTATAGTCCTAAATACTTGTGCGTATTGGAAGGAGACAAGGTCTGACCAGAGCATTGGGCTAATGCGTAGGTCAGACATCTGGTAAGTCGTAGCCACGAGACCCTCTTCTTCAATTCGTTCATCTTAGTTAATTCCTTTATCCATCAGCTTAAAATCATGCTAGTGTGGTCTCAAAACTTAGCGGATGTGATGTAGCGTATATGGACTAGTCTGCACGCAGTGACGCCTCCTTGATGAAACTGAAAATGAAACCGGAAGAGAGAGAGAGAGAGAGAGAGAGGGGGGGGGGGGCGGAGTGCGTTGTCGGATCGGAGTGTGGTTTGTGGAATGATCCAAGAAAGGCCAAAAAAGCAATCATCCAAGAAAGCGCAAAAAGCGCATCAACTGGCAGTTCTAAATCTACATTTTGCCTATGACCTAGAGAATGTCTATATGTCTGTTCTCGACCAGCCATCTTATTTCGCCCGCAAACCCCACTTTTCACATAATTAAATTTCTTTAACCAAAAAAACAGCTAAAAACCTACAAAATCAAAGAAATTTAGTTCTCGACCAGCCATCTTATTTCGCCCGCAAACCCCACTTTTCACATAATCAAATTTCCTCAACCAAAAAAAACAGCTAAAAACCTACAAAATCAAAAAAACTTAATCACGTGAAAAATGGGGTTTGCGGGCGAAATAATATTGCTGCTCTAGAACCACACATATAGACATTCTCTCTGATTAATCTTCTATCTCAAGCGCTACTAACAAATCAGAACAAACAACTGGTTTCCCGTCTTGGTTAGTTATTTTTACACACAATGAATTTATATCCCCACCAACTAATTCTTTAAATTGACTGTTTTCACCAAATGTGTTTAACTGATAATCGCAAAAACCCACCTTAGTTGGTGGGAGTGCTCTTAGAACTGTAGATGGCTGGCCATTAAACAAATTAGCATCTGTTTTTAATTCACTTAAATGAACATACAACCTTAGGTTAATTAGAAAATCGGATGGTCTACTACCTACATACTCATAAAGACCACTTTCTAAGTACATATGTGTTTTAATATGATACGTTTCACCACTATCATAAAAGCCCAAAATTCGAGCAAGGCTTCTAGGAAAAACGTACTCCCTTCTTTCTTTAAGTTTTGGAAGTGCATAGTAATTATAAGATTTGCCTCATTAATTTTTAACTTAATGCCAAACTTGCTAAATACTTCTTTTAAAGAACAAAAGTTGTAGTAACCATCAGGTATTTTTAACCGCTTTAATACATTACCTTGTTCGTCCTTAATATCTATCCAGTTATTCTTAGTTTTTTCAGATATATTAATCCACTTTATTTTAAAACCAATTTCTCTAAGAGCAACCCTATTATTACCGCGCCTATTGTCAATTGGATACTTTAAGAACACACGTGTGTTTTGTTTAGGTATATAAATGTGCATCCTTTTTAAATCCTTTTTTAAAAATCTATTTAAAATGGAGCCTTTTAAATATAATGAAAGTGCCACTTACGATGTGGGAGGGGTTTATGAGCCCAAATCTTTGGACTTCAGTAACCTAACCATCGCTGTAGATGAATCATATGGCTTCCAAGCCAGACTTGTAAACCCACTAACTAGATATTTAAATCCCCCAATAAGGTGTGATAGTGTGCCATCAGCATGGTCAACTCACCCCATGGCTTTTTACCAGAATCAGTTAAATGTTGCAGTTTACTGCTCAACCACCGGCTGCGGTGTTTCATATGCAAACCATTTATACCACCCTAATCTCTTAGTAAGGTCAGTATATAACTTTCATGTTTATTACCAGTATAGACGCATATTAACTGAACTACAAGTACGCCTCCCCAACGACAACGCGTTTAATCCATTCAACAGCCCAATGGACAATAATGCATATGAAAGAATCTGCAACGAATTTAACATTAAACCTTCAACTGACTTTAGACAAAGTTAGACCGCAATCACGGGTTAGGCACATTGTATTTGTGGGGCACAAATAGAGAATATAATTTTGACTACTGGCCCGGCCACACCTCTTTTCAACCAAACAAACAAGTTAGATTGGGATCAATAAAACAAAAACACCCCAATGCTTGGGCAACATTTATCTTAGATAGAAGTAAAGGTCTAACAATGCCAGGAGTGCAAAGACTTACTGACTCCATACGGACGTACGTTTGGTGTCTATTAGGAGCACAAGCACAGACCAAGTCTGGCATAGTGGATCAATCTACGGGCTTTGACGCCAGAAAACAATTTCTAGCCAATTTAGAAGATGCTATTAACTCTGCTGTTGATTTGCCTTCCAGCATACAAAGGTACCAAAACGTTCTTTCACATGCTAGGTCAAAGGTTGACTTTGTTGTGGGCCATGGATTATACATGCTGCCTTCTGACCTTAGACTACAGATTGGCATGATACAGAATTATAATAATGAAATCCTCATAGCCGGAGACGACCAAACTTAGAAACACAATCAAGGCTTAAAACACAAGGCCCGCGCCAGCCATTTTGAAAAAAGCATCTAGCCCTGAACAACCAGAACCTGCAGAAAGCGACCCACCACCAGTTATAAGCAGCCCACAGCCAGAAAGTAGTCCACCGCCTGTTGATGTACCTCACCCGACAGACACACTAGCGAAAAGACAGCCCTTGTTGTGTTTTTAACTTTTACTGGACTGGCTATACTTTATTTCACTAAAAATTAAACCGGCAGCCAGCACTCCTAACGTCCACAGATGGGTCGGCCATATAACCAACCACTTTGCCTATAGTAGACAAAACCCAACTAACAACACTGCCTATTATGCCAGGCAGAGCATCAAGCGCTTTGGCAGCTAACTTCTTTAATAGGTTTGCTAGATGGTGCAGTTGTTTTCTAATCCAATTTTTACCAGGCTGAGGCGTTGGAGGCGCTACTGGCCCCGCTGGCGCACTGCCGGTTAATGCATAAACCAGTGTAGAGATAGCAAACCCAAACGGCTGTTAATATACTAACTATTGTAACCCCTGCTCTCTGAACAGAATCCTTATTCTTTCTGCTAGCGTAGTATTTTCATGAAGGATTCTGTTTATAGTTTCTTTGATTCTGTTTGTTTGTGATGCTATTTGTTCTCTGTTAGTAGACAGCGCTTCTAACCTGGCTGCCCTTTCTAGCATTAAATCCTGTATTTTCTGCTGTATTCTGGCCTTTTCTTCTAACCCTAATTGTTATCATCTGCATTAGCCAGTCTAGTTTTTTTCTTCTTCTATCTCTTATCCAGTTCACCAAGTTTTGCCAAGTTGTTTGTTAGTTCACCCCTTATAGTCCGTAGAGCAGCATTAAGACCCCTGATTTCACGCATAGGCAATGGAGAATCGCCAATTGTTTTTAAAGCCGTTTCTTTATTAAAACTTGTTTCAACTTCTGTTATTGCTTCATCTGTTCTTTGACCTAACTCTTCAATAGAGAACATTTGTATTTCAGATCGTGTTGGCAACCTCCGCTCCACGTTCTGTAAAACTCTAACGGCCTCAGGCTTTAGATTTGTAAGTTTAATCGTTCTGCATCAGCAGCAGGGAGTCTTTGTTTAATTGTACTTAGACTTAAAAACCTAGTTGGGTTTTGCATTGAAGTAACTCTTACCGGTCCCCTTTAGTTTTTTATATACAAATGACCGCCGTCTTCTTCAAATCGTTAGGATCAAGTACGTCCGGTAGCTTTCGCTCTATGCTTCTATATATGATTCAGTTCGGTTCTCGCAATAGTTCTTGACGGGCTTTAGGGAGTGAAGAACCTACTCCTACAAGTTCTTGACGAGTTCTAAGGAGTACAGAACCTGCTCTACATCTTGAGGCTGTCTAGGGAGTAAAGAACCTGCTTCTTCAAGTTTATCTCGCAATGAACGGCCCAGTTCTGTTTCATCTTCTTCTTCAATAGGATCAATCGCGTCAAAATCTTCATCAGCCATATTTATATATTTTATTTTTTTTTGTTTTATAAAAATGAACTCGTACGGCTGCGACCTTGATCCATACAGAAAAGCAAAGGAGCCCCATGGCATAAAAGGCGTAAGACAGACTGTGCGTGTTGTAAATAATCCATCAACAATTGAGCCCCAATGAAATATTACAGTAAGATTTAGTGACCTTGGGCCTGACGATGTTATAATGCCAGGCACTGCCAAGCTATCATTCAAAATAAATATTGAGTCGGCGGATCCTAATGCTATGTCGTTGCTAACCTGGGCAGGGGGCCCTCATTAATAAAGATATAGTAATTAAACTGGAAGGTAAAAGAAATCTTTCACTGAGTAGCGCAGACATTTTTTAATCTCTATTCTGATCTGTGGTGCCTAGAACAGAAAGAAAAAAATAAAATCTTTCAGGGGATCCAGAGCCCAAACGGCTTAAGCACAGGCTTAATTGCTGCGGTGCAAAGGGAAACGAGGGGGCCAGGCAATAGCGCGAGCATTTAAACAGATTTTTGCATCCCTCTAATTTTGAACTGTTAAAAAACCCACCAGCCATATTACCAAGGCGCACTAAGAGACAGACTTACTTATAAACTGACATTCAATGACAGGGGTCTGTTATTCTATCAGATGACCCCTTAGCCAAATACACAGTTGTAACCATCTCTCTTAATTTTGACGTTTTTTACTAACCCTGAACTGGCTAGAACAATCTTAAACCAGTATAAAAGTAAGACGGTTGTTTCTTTGAAAGAGTTTTTACACCACAGTTTGGCGATTAAAAACAAGCAAGACGCTGCTGGGAAATAGCTATAAGCTATTCTTTAAGGTCCCTAAAGGGAGTTCTCTTGCTATTTACTAAACCCCCAGCTCCTTTTAAGAGAGAATCTGAGGTTTTTTTACAACCCAAAAATGAGCATTGTCTTGCCATAGATGGAAAGCCTTTTCAGTTGTATTCGGCCGGACTTTTACCTGACCAACACTTTGATGAAAAAAAGAAATTTAAATTCGCCGGAGGCAGACAGAAAAAGCCCCACAGCCGATCATGTGTGTAAAAAATTCCCTTCACGTTTGTAAGACTCGAAGATTACCAAAAGATAAATATGGATAGGCTGGATTTTAGGTCCACGTATGACAACAGACTGCACGGGAGTGGAAGAAGAGTAGGGTCAGATGGCATAAGCATACAGATTAATAAGGAAAAGGAGGAGAATGGTCAGATACAAATGCACGCTTTTGTGGTTTGTGCGCTCAGTTTAAACATTGAAGAAAATAGACTGAAAGAAATGCCTATTAAAAGATGGATTGTTTGAACTTTTTGCCCAAAGACCCGCACTGCTCGCTTATTTGTGGGATTACTGGGGGGTGGGAAAACTGTCTTCTACTTGATTTGTTAAAAAACAGTCTACAGGTTTTCATTACGAGTACATTGTTTATTCTGCACAACCAATTAAGCACAACAAAGTCTTAGGAAGAAAGGCAGTTTGTTTTGGACAGACGATAATTATTTTTAGTTGATCCTACTGACAAGCTAAGCGACTGTTTTGAACATTACTATAGGCTATTTGAGGGAACTGAAACGCTGTTTATTATTGATGACTGTTCAGCTGAACAAGACATTGTTAAAAAAAAAAGGACCTGTCTAAGCTAGCCTTTACGGAAGACACGCATTAGTTTCTGTTTGGTCTTAACTCAAAAATACAATGCCGTCTTAAAAAACTTTGGATCGCAGTTAAAAAACGGTTGTATTATTTTTATACTAAGGGGCAGGGATAGTTTTGAAGAGTGTTTAAGTGAAAACTATATAATCAGGGACAGGGATGAACTAAAAAAAATAAAAAGCAGTTAGAAAAATCTAAGCACGCTAAACTATTCTTGCAGACTGACCACCAGTTCAATACGTTTGCTTATAATAAATTTTTTATAATAAAATTGTTTTATAATAAATTGTTTTATTAAATTGTTTTTTAAAAAAATTGTTTTATATTAAAAAGAATGTCTCGAGGGCCAGAATCAAAATCAGAGTTAGCTCCTAAATGCGTTACGTAGAGCCAAAAAGACCTAGCAGACACAGCCGAGTTTGATTCTGATAGGAGTGCCAGGAATTTTATGGTTTTGAGTACACTGACGATGGCGTTTACAAACGAACAGAAATTGAAGACAAAAAACTGCAGCAATATCCCACCCTAAAGAGATAAGAAATCTAAGGGAAACGATTTTTTGGGAAATACGAAAAAAAAATTCATAAACGAGAGAATGCCTGGGCGTTGCTTCCTGACATTAACTGGGATTTAAAGTTTGAACTACGAAGCCCCCATGTATACTTTGATAAGAAATAAAAATTTTAGAAAACTTTGAATGAAGGACCTTCTGTTAGCCTGTCCCAGAATACAACAGAAAAAGCAGATTGAAATAACTAGGCGGGGCTCTGAATATATGCTGCGGAGAAAGCAGCCCTTAGCTGAAGTGGGGGATGGGCACCGTTGGCTTAGAATTTAACCCAACGCTAGAATCACTGCCTAAAAAAATGACGATGTTTTTTTCGCTTATTTATTACTCCAAGGGAGTCTGATCCTAGTTTGCCAGAGCACACGTTAATCAGGGGCGTACAAATAAAGTCTGAAAAATTGGACGAACCTCTTAGGCTTGTTATTGCTATTACTAAAAACGGGATGAAATAAACACTTTTGTATCTTCTGACAAAGTCACTGTGATAGTTGACAAAACCAAACTAACAGTGCTTGGTTTTTTTTTTATTAGTTTGTTGATTTTATTGCGTTTTACTCTGTTGATAAGTGCTGCCAGAAGGGTTAATAAAAAGATATGTACAAGATTAAAAAAAAATTTGTTTAAAATGGAAGACGGTCAACAGTTTAGATTAAAGCACATGACTGAGCTTGAAGAAGAAATAGAAAGTGACTTAAATAAGTAAAGGGAACTAAAAGAAATATGCTAAAGCTTTAAATGCCCTTTTTCTTTTTATAATCACCGGCTCATCGGTTGTAGCCAGCTTAAGCACCGGGTCTAGTGTCGCTCTTTTAGCTACTGGAGTTGGGACACCAATGTCTATAGCTTTTGGGAGAGTTGGGTTGGGGGTTTAGGCGCCATGTCTACAATTGTAAGTGCTGTTTTAAAGAAGCTAACGCCAAATTACAAAAGCACACTGCCATTGTAGCCCTAGCAACAGCAAAACTTCTTCTTTAAAAGGTTGATTATAAACAATACATTACTGATGGAAAAGTAACAGACGAAGAATTTAAAGAGCCTGGCTGACGGTGATGATTACAGACGACAAAAAATTGACCTCCAAAAGAAATGGGGAAAGACTTTTACTTCACAACAGGTAAAATACCGAAGCAATTAGAAAAAAACATTGCAAAGCAGAACCTTGCAAACGATCAACTAAACCCAAAATAGGTTAAAAATTAGCCTGATTTAATTATTGTATTACTTATATTTTTTGATCTTAAAAATGACGACCAAGTAGTTACAGAGCTTAAAAATATATGCTGCCCCTTTTAGAGTTAATGATGGGGCGGGGGGCTAAGAAGAAGAGTTAAGAAAAAGTTTGACAAATTTAAATTTTACGGACTTTTTGAGCACACAGATATTCGTGAAAGTGAAACCCAAACGTAATCGTAAAATGCCAGATTCTTGGCCCAAACCCAGTTATAAAGTGTATTGCAATTTTTAGTTAATATTATGGCTCCTGATAGCCAATTGTCTATTTTTACTAACTCTGAAGGAGCAGCTATTCGATTTAATAAATATTAGCTAATTTTAGTTTTTATTTTTTGTATTACCTCAAATTAGTAAATTTAGCAAAAATTTTTTTTTTTATTTTTTTTTTACCTCAAATTAGTAAATATTAGCTAAATTTTATTTATTTTTTTGTATTACCTATTTTTTTTTGATCTTAAAAATGACGATCACAAAAGACGCTGGATGAGATTTTGCCGAACCGGGGGCAATATGTTTAGTGAAGTAGACATGGATATTATTAACCCCTCAAGCGTTCATGAAAGCGTAACGCATGCTATTTCTAAAATCCCAGAGTCTCTTCAAATTGACCCACCAGTAAAAGTGTTGTTGGCCATTCTGATTGAATATATAACCCCCGATGATAAAAACATGCAAGTCTGGGTTTCAACAAGAAGAAAGAAGTAATCAGCTATTAGACTTTAATTCTGAATGGGCTGATTACATGCTTACACAGTTTAACCATGCAAGTGAAGAAGCGAAATTACGCGGCTCCGGCTGGTCTGAAGGAACAGTCCTTGAAATCAGATTAAGAAAAAACAAAATTCTATCCTATAGTCGGCAATTCTTACATCCCTCTCCCAAGAGAGTTAGAGTTAAAACGAGCAGTCTTAAACATACATAATTCAGATAAAAATTATGTTTCATGTGGTGTATTTTGGCGCATTTACACCCAGTTAAAAATAATGCAAACAGAGTATCTAATTATGGGCAGTATATAAAGAGCTGAACTTTAAAAACATAAACTTTCCAGTAAAGCATGGACAGTTAGGCCAGTTTGAAGAGCAAAACAAACCAATAACCCTAAATGTATACATGGCTGTAGCAGACAATCTGCGGCCTCTAAGGAATTTTTTTCCCCCAAAGCTCCCACTTTGGCGAATCCCTTAACAAGCATGTAGACCTGATTCTGTTTACAGATGGTTCCAAGAGCCATTATGTATTAATCAGATCAATTAGCAGACTTATGGCTTATACTACAAACAATACATCCAAACAAGAGCTTTGTAAAAGGTGTTTGTTTAGAATTCCATCTATAGAGGCAGCTGACAAACATAAGAAAATTGTAAAAGTTTTGTAACTTTTAAAACCGAACTTCTTACGCCCCCACCGGGGTCTAAAGTTAGTTTTAAAAAATACACAAACTGCAGATGAGACCATACGTTTGTCTATGCTGACTTTGAAGCGATTTTGCCACAGTACTACGGGCCCTCAACAAGCAGAAGAACCAAAACAGCTTTTATTAAAAAACCCCCATCAGATTTGTTCTTATGCTTTTGTTGTTGTTAGATCAGATGGTGGACATGCACAACCAGAAATTTTCAGAGGCCCCGACGCAGCCCGGCGATTTTTACAACACTGAAGCACCTTCGCAATCAATTCTCTATTCAAACTAAATCTCTCAGACATTAAGATGACTCCCGAAGACCAAAGGCGCTAGAATCATCTACACACTGCTGGATATTTTCGGCTCAGAGCTAACACCCAACAGTAAAGACGTGACAGTGAGAGACCACGATCACATTTTGGGAAATTTTAGAGGAGCAGCACACAAAAGTTGTAATCTTCAACTTAAGGTTTGACCCCAAGGCATGGAAACTGCCTATCTTCTTTCATAACCCACGGGGGTATGATTCTCAATTTATCATGCAAGCAATAACTTCTGAATGTAAGAGGGTTAGCTGTATTGCACAATCATCAGAAAAGTACATGACATTTACTGTAACTGTTTATCCTTCTAATGACTCTGCTCAACATCTGATGGGGAGTTTAAGCAAAGTAGCAGAATCTCTACAAGACTGTCCAATAACTAAAAAATTTTTAACTCGGCTTTTTGTACGTAAAGGCGTTTACCCTTATGAATACATGGACTCGTGGGACAAGTTTGATGAGCCGGGGCGCTCCGCAAAGGAAACTTTTACATCTTTGGGAAAGGCATAAGGGCTTAAAAATAAAATACCCCCAGAAACCTGGCAAAAAACTGTAAAAAGGGGGGGATTTTCTGAAAATTTTTTATTGGTGACGGGGTTTTTTTTGGGCAACGTCTTTCGAATTACAGACACATGCATAAAAATTTTTTCCTTATTCATCACTTTTTCATTTTCCCCCGGGGGGTTTTCTTGGACGCATTCTTAAAGTCACAAACATTAGATTGACTTAAATCGATCTGGCCCATCCAGAGTTAGGAGGGCTGAGGGGAGGCATTGCAGGGGCCTCCCCCCCTTACTGCAAACCAACAACAATCTTGATACTAACCCCACAAAAAACCCTAACTACAAAAGTATTTTGACGCCAACAATCTTAGGGGGGCCATGACCGGCCGCCATTAAGAAACTTTAAAATGTTGTAGGCCCCATGCTTTAAATAAAAGTTGTTATCTACCGCGCTTCGCCTGATCGCCCAAAAAGGGATAATTTTTGAAGTAGATTTTGAAAATCCACGATTTGCAGCCCCCATAACGATTACCCCCTAGCAGCAGAAAGTTAAAGATGAGTCCCACAGAACCGCCTAAACTCGTGCCTAATCTTCGTCACAAGACTAAGTACGTATGTCATTACAGACTGCTACAGTTTTACTTAAGACGCGGACTGAAACTTACGCCGTTCACAGAATTATAGAATTTGACCAAAAAGCCCTTTATGGACCATAATCATGAAGAATACTGATCTTGGACAAAGCCACGGGAGCTTCAGAAAAAGACTTTTTTAACTAATGAACAATTGTTTGGCAAAAACCATGGAGAATCCACACAAGCGTAAAGATGTAAGGTTAGTTACGAAAGAACAAAGACAATTAAGCTGGTCTCAAAACCTAACTACCAAGACTTTAGAAGATTTTGGACAGCCTGGTTGGCATTGGATGAAGAAACAGAATGTGAATTTGGACAACCCGGTTTTTATTTTGGGTTTACTGTGTTTAGAGCTGTCAAAATTGTTAATGCTTGAGTTTCTGTATGACTACTTTAAACCGCTGTACCAGAATCAAGAGTCCTTTACACAGACACTGACTCTTTTATTTTGGATGTTCCAAATGAAGACTTTTATAGGGATTTAGAAGCGGAGGTAGCTAAAGGACCCGATGGATGGTACGACACATGTGACTACCCAAAAGACAGCCCTTTTACATTCAACTGTAAAAAAGAAATAAGGAAAGATGAAGGATGACTTAATGGGACAATTATACAAGAATATGTTGGTCTGCGGTCAAAGATGTATAGCGTTGCTAGCCAGACTTCTGTAATGAAGGAGGTAAGGGCATAAGTTAAGAAGTTGTAAAAAAAAATATAAGTCACGACAACTACAAGCAGCTCTCTTTGAAAACAAAGTATTTCATCACACAAATGTTAACTGCGCTTACTCTTCATCAAGTAAAAAACAACTGCTGTTAATAAGAAATCACTAGTCTCTAACAATAACAAGCAAAAATTACGTAATCCTGAGTTTTCATACGCTATAGGCCCTTGGGAACTGACTTTAAAAGATTAACTTGACTGACTTAAGTTAAATTTAACTAGTATTAACTAGACTTAACTAGTACTTTACTTAAGATCTTAACTAGTACTATACCACCCCTGGCATGAAGATCCCAAAACAAAGATGGGATGTGTGAAGACTCATCTGAATGAGCAGCAGCGCACTGCATCAGCAGATAAGAGTCGGAAGACCAAGGCCAGGGTTTAAACCACAGTGCCAAGGCATCCACGCTGTTGTTCGGATGAGGAATTTGCACAGGCCCTTGATGCCGGCGCCTGAAACTCAACCTGCCCGAGCAAACGAAACTGAAGATTGGGGAAACTGGATGTAAAATCGTCCAAAGACTCGATGCACGTAGGGAAAAGCACCCTGGAAACAAACTAGCCACATATGGGGACATTGTGTATGCCACATGTAGAGACGCCTATGGAGCAAAACTACCCAAAGAGAAAACACCCCCAAAGAAATCCAGCGCCAAGAAAAGATGGACAAGATCAGGGTCCAAAAGAAAAACCTCAAGATGCAAATGAAGACCGCACTGCCAGCTGAAAAACAAGGCTTGGGAAAAACTGTGGAAAGACTGAAAGAAAAACACAGCCCCCCTCAGCAAAGCGGAATCTGCGAGGAAGAGGAAGAGCAAAAAGAAGAAAACACAAAAGCGCTTCTTCAGAGACCCCTTCCAGTTTGCCAGAACACTGTTTGAGCAGCCAAAATCTGGGACCCTAAGTGTGGACAAAGGAGTTCTTGAGCAGCATCTGAGGAAAACATACTCTGACCCACAGAGCAAAGCACCACTCGACATTCAAGGTTGGTGTGGCCAACCAACCCTGAGGAACAGTTCAATGGCAAGCCTCCAACGTTGGCGGAAATCAAGAAGGTGGTCGACAAAGCCAGAGCCAAATCATCACCAGGGCCAAACGGAATACCTTACCAGCTTTACAAGAAATGTCCCAAGGTGCTGGAGTGGCTCCACAGGCTGCTGCGATCGGCTTGGAGAAACCAGAAGATCAGCGGCCAGTGGATGACGGCAGATGGTGTGTACATCCCCAAAGAGCAAAACTCAAGTGACATTAGCCAGTTCAGGCCAATATCACTACTGAACGTCGAAGGGAAAATCTTCTTCTCTGTCATGGCAGCAAGGCTGACCAAGTACCTGATGGAAAACAAGTACTTGGATGTGTCAGTCCAGAAAGGTGGCATCCCAGGCGTGGCGGGCTGTGTAGAACACGCCACATGATCTGGGACGCAATCCAAAAAGCAAAAACAGAAAAGAGAGACCTGGACGTAGTGTGGCTTGATCTGGCAAACGCATATGGATCTGTGCCCCATGAGATGATACAGTTGGCTCTTGAGATGTACCATGTGCCAAAGAACATCTGCGACATGCTAAGAAGTACTTCAATGGCTTCTCAATGCGGTTCTCTATCAAGGAGTACACAACAGACTGGATCAACTTGGAAGTGGGTATTGCAATGGGCTGTGCAATTTCCCCAATACTGTTCGTGCTGGCAATGGAACTCATCTTGAAGCAGCAACAAACAACGCGAGACAAACAGACCTTGGCGATGGATACAAGATGCCTCCTCTCAAGGCCTTCATGGATGACACTACAGTGATTTCATCCAGAGAAGACGAGACACGTTCATGTGCTGGAGAGGCTGGACGACATAGTTGCCTCATCCAGAATGAAGTTCAAGCCAAAGAAATCACGGAGTCTCTCACTGAGGAAAGGAAAAGTGGCCGGATCTGTGGTCTTCAGTGTTGCCAACCAGGCCATTCCAACAGTCACAGAAGAACCAGTCAAGAGCCTTGGAAGATGGTATGATGATACGCTGAAAGACACACAAAGAGCAAAAGAAACCAAGCAGATGGCGGAGGAAGGCTTGGAGACCATTGACCAGTGTGGGCTCCCTGGCAATACAAGGTCTGGTGTCTGCAGTTCATGCTGATACCAAAGCTGCTATGGCCTCTGATGATATACGACATCTGCACCAGCATAGTGGAGGCAATGGAAGCCAAAATCAACAAGTTCACAAGGAAATGGCTTGGTGTCCCACCCTGTCTGACTGACATAGCGCTGTACTGTCGCCAAGCAAAGCTGAAATTTACCCCTGAAATCCATCCTGGAGGAATACAAAGCAGGGAAGATCAGACTTCAAAGCATGCTGGAGGACTCAGGAGACAAGGTGGTAGAAGCAATTAAGCCCCAGCTGAAGACAGGCAGAAAATGGAAAGTTCAAGAGGCGATGGATTCTGCAAAAGAAAGTCTCAAGATCAGAGAAATAACAGGACACACACAGACCAACAGACAGGGACTGGGGGTGACCAAAACTGAATGGTGGTCAAAGGCCAAAGGAAAAGCCAAAAGAGACATGATGATTCAGGAGATGAGAAAAGAAGAAGACCAAAAAAGACTCCAAAAAGCAGTCCAGCAGAGCCAGCAAGGGCAATGGACAACGTGGGAGAATGCACTCCAAAGAAGTCTCACTTGGAATGACATTTGGCACATGGCCTCTCTCAGGATCAGCTTCATTCTCAGATCTGCATATGACCTTCTGCCCTCAAATGCAAACCTGGTGAAGTGGGGGAAAACAGACGATCCTGCATGCCCCCTCTGCCATGAAAAACAAACAGTGGAGCATGTCCTAAGCTCATGTAAAGTAGCCCTGGCTCAAGGAAGGTACACATGGAGGCACAACCAAGTGCTCAAAGAAATTGTACAAGTAGTCTGGGCTAGTACCAACACCACAAAAGGGAAAATCAGGACTCCAAAAGCACCCGCAACATTCTTCACGGCAGGAGGCAACAAATCATGGCCAAGAACAACAGTGCCCCTCGAAACATGCAGGCAGAGTCTGCTGGACGGGGGAGATGACTGGGAGTGCACTGCAGACCTCCCAGAATGGAAGAGTCACCAGAGATCATCAGCAAGAGTGGCATGAGACCAGACATAGTAGTCCACTCTAAGTCAACCAAGCAGCTGATCATGATCGAGCTCACGGTGCCATATGAGAACAGAATGGAGGCAGTCAAATCTACAAGACTGAAAAGTATGCTGATCTGGCAAACAGCCTGAGGAGAGAAGGCTATCAGGTCAAAGTCCTCACTGCAGAAATTGGAGCTAGGGGGTTTGTAGGAACGTCTGCATACAGCCTCATGAAACAGCTCTCAGTTGCAGGGAAGGAAAAAAACCAGAGCCCTGAAAGCAATGGCAGAAGCGGCAGAGAGGTGTTCAAGCTGGATCTGGTCAAGGAGGAACAAAAGTGAACTTCATAAGGCTTAATTTCCCTACAAATATCAGGTGTCCCTGTGGCTCAGTGGTTAAAGCGCGAGTCATTAAGTGGAAAATGAGCATGTCCAGAGGGTCATGGGTTCGAATCCCAGCCATGGCTCGTCCCAAGATGGGAAAAAAAAAGGGGCAGCAGAGGGACATCCGGAGTCATGAACCGGGTGTGGCCCCAAACCCCCTAGAGTGTCAGGAGATAAGGGCCGAAACACTTGCTTGAAGGGGGCTTCTCTTCTGAGGACTCTCTGCTGCCACGCTCTCCACGAGTTTCTTTCTACTAACTAGTACTTAACATGACTTGCACTTACTTACACTTAACTTGCACTTAACTTGCACTTAACTTGTTATAACTAACTTTACTTGTATTAACCAGTACTTAACTTGTACTTAACAACACATTAAAAAAACTAATTCAGTAAAAATAATGGGTTACAGAAGGAGGTTGTGCTTTTTTTGCAGAGGCTGGTTCTTCTTCTTTTACTGTTTTTGTGGGGATTTGTGACTTTGTTGCTAAGTATGGGTTTAGACACTTGTATGCCAAAAGCCCCCACCAACAACAATACCCCCAGTACATAATAATACATCTTATAGTTTGATTGTGTTGTTGTTGTTGTCGGTGACGGTGGCGGTGCTGGTGGCGATGTTGTATTACTATCTACCCAATTTTTGTTTTGCTGCTTGGTTTGCTTTTTGCAGTCTGTTCCATTCAGCTAGTTTACGACCGGCCTCAACACGCCCAGGACTTTTAGCTTAGTAACACTACTCACTTGTGGGACACTCACTTGTGGGACACTCACTTGTGGAGCATTCTGTGGACCCATATTCTGCTCCTGTGGAGTCTTCTTCTCCTGCTCGCTCATTTTTTTTAGTGCGATTAAATTAATATGATTAAAATTAATATGATTAAAAGTAATTAATCCCATGATGAATGGACATAACAACGTTCCAAATCTATAGTACATGTCACATGCAAGAGATTCTAGGGACTTGGTTAAAACCGGATCTTGTGTTAAGTCATATTTTAAATACTTCTTCTGAATCAATCGGCGCTATCTTGCCTACTAACTTAGCATATAAACTAATCATTGCTGTCCTACTGATCTAACATTTTTGATCCTAGCTGTGCTTCGTACCTAGCGTAATACTTCTCAACGTCTGATGTAGACAATTGCTGAATCTGTTCAATACTTAGTTCAGTGCCTAGATACTGCCTGGTTTTTCCACATGCAGCCAGGAGTATAATCTTTCTTTATGACAGAGGTTTGGGTCTGCTGCCCCCTCACACTTTAATAGCTCGTCGCAATCCATTTTTTAAAGCCTTTTTAAAAAACAATAAAAATAATAAAACCTTTTTAAAACCATGAGTTTAACGCTGGTTAATTATGCAGTGCCTATTGTTGGTGTTATAGTGTATTCAACTCTTGCAAAATGTTTGCTAAGAATAAAACCGCCCAACATGGGAAAGATAGAAGATTCGCCGAAACTAGTTGTAATCTTATTTTTAGCTCTGGCAACAAAAGATTATCTGATTAAAAAGCACATAGACAGTCTTTCATATTATGATTATTTTAATTATTTTTTTAGTTAATAAAAAACATGAGCACTGCAAAGATCATCAATACTATTTACCACTCTGCTGTAATCAGTGGTCTTAGTATAGGGTACAGCGTGTTAGCAAAAAACAT
Source organism: Conus canariensis (assembly GCA_033310375.1). Lineage (NCBI taxonomy): Eukaryota > Metazoa > Mollusca > Gastropoda > Neogastropoda > Conidae > Conus > Conus canariensis. The sequence goes on from JAMYXO010000071.1 coordinate 76,530, forward strand.
GTTTAAAATGAGGCCGGCTGATCTAGGAAGGTTGGACATTGAGGATGTTGTTAAGGTATAGCTGTAATAACGGCGGGGATTGCCTCAAAAGACTTTCTTGTTACACAGGGGATTATCCCAGAAAACATCAATGCATAGAAAGATTAATGCATAGAAAGATTTATAAAAAAAAAAGATTCATTCTAGAAAATATTGATTTATAAAAAAGATTCATTCATTTATAAAAAGATGTCTGGATTAGTTCTGATGGTGGGAGGAGCTATTGTTAATGCGTTGGCTTTCTCTGGCTGCAATTATATGTTTAGTAAATTGCGATCTGATGAAGAGAGAGAACGCATAACAAGGCAATGGAAGAGTTAGCTAAGGCAAAAGACGCTTACGAGAAAAAGAATTGCTCACTTAGACTTTATTAATAAAAAAGTTAAGAGAACAGGGACATGCAGAGCACAATTACAGACGTTGATGACGCAATGAATGAATATTACTTAGTAACAGGAAAGAAGTTTCTAACGCCGTCACCGCCAGAACTGTACTGACTTTTATGAACCATCTGAGGATCAGAAAATGGTAGAAATAGGCTTTATTATAGGTGCTATGGGAGCAATCTTTTCTTTGCATATTCAATTAAAACAATTAAAATGTTAAAAAAAAAGGCAAATTTTATGAAGCCGGCCCCAAAAAAATAATAAGGCCTCCGTTTTAACTCCAAAATTTTCCTAATACAAAACCCCCCAATTTGGGCTTTTTGGATCCCATCCAAAAATTTTCCAAAATTTCAGAAAAGAAAAAAAAGGTTTTAAAATAGCTTTTGAACTTTTGTTGTCGGATGGCTTCAAAGATAAAAAAATGCTGAGGGCCCTTTAAAAAAGATAAAAGCTCACCTGGGTTGTGGGGTGTTTACAACAAAAATAACATGGGCCCATTAAAGTTCCCCTAGGGTTTAAGGGGTTCCAGGTTGATTTTTTGGGTTAGGAAAAAAGTTTAAAGGAAACTGGGAAACCAACCTGTTTTTCCCGACACCCAACCGGGTTAAAAAAGTTTAAGAGAAAAAATCCCAAAGGTAACCAATTTTTGCTTTTCCCCCGCCCAAAATAAAAAAACTTTAATAAGAAAACTTGGGGTTGGGGAAAATCTGTTTCCTATCAAAAAACCAAAAAGACCTTTATGGAAAAAAAACACGCAAACACAGAATGGGTTAAAAAGGAAAATTTTGCCATCAGTTTACGGGGGCCCCATTGAACAATAAGAATTTTTAAAGGGAAAAGCCCTTAAGCCGGGGAAACCCCATTCAAAATTTAAAAAAAAAAAAGTATTTTTTTTGAAGACCATTCCCAAAATAATCAAAAAAAAATCTTGGCCGGGTTGTGACTAAAAGGAAGAAACAGTTAAGCCCTTGGGAGAAGCAGGGAAGGCGATGGTTTAAAAATTAGAAGGCCCAAAAAGGGCCCATAAAGGGGGAGGTTTGGGGGCGTTAAAAATTTTTAAAGGGGGGGGGGTTGGGGGGGGGGGGGGGGGGGAAAAAATTTAAAAAAAACAAAAACCCCCCTTTATAAATTTTTGAAAACCTTTTTCTTCTAAAAAAAGCCCGCCCCTAAAAAATCGTTTTTGTTCGTTTAAGAGCTTGCAAAGTTGTTTTTTTAACCAAACACAGTGCCTATTTTGTTAATCAGAAAAAAGAAATGTCCTAAATGTGTGGTTCTAGAGCAGCCCCAAAAATTATTTTGCCCCGAAACCCCCCAAAAATTTTTTTCCCCGTTTAAAAAGTTTTTTTTTTTATTTTGGGAGGTTTTTTTTGCTGGGGTTTTTTGGTTTGAAGGGAAAATTTTATTAAAGGAAAATGGGGTTTGCGGGCGAAATAAGATGGGTGGTTTAGAACAAAATTTTCCTTTGGAAATTTTTTTAAGGTTTTTTTTGCTGTTTTTTTAGGTTAAAAAAATTTAATTTTGTGAAAAGTGGGGGTTTTTGCGGCGAAATAAGAAAGGCTGGGCGAGAAAAGAAAAATAAAAGGACAAAATTTTCCCGGCCCCTTTTTTTTTATTTAAAGTCCCTGTGATTTGGCCGCGGAATAAGGTCGTTTCTCAATTATTTTTAAAACCCCCAAAGAGCCCTGAAGGAAAAAAAGGAACCCTTAATTTTTCCCCCATTACGACTCGCCAAAATAGTAAATAAAGGTGATCTTCCCGGTTCCCTTGGACATGTTGGTCCCCCAACAATGGGCTAAACCCATTTTGGGTAGTCCACAACCCCTTTCTGTCCAAAATTTCAGTAAGTTTTTCCCCCCCCTTTTCCCCGTCCCTTTCCCCTCTCCAACCCCGGGCCCCCCCCCCCCCCCCCAACCCCCCTCCCCCCCCCCCCCCCCCCCCTTTTTTTTTTGTTCCGTTTCTGCTCCGTACATTTTCACGCTCCTATCTTTTTTTTTTTGTTTTGGTTTTCGCTGTCCCCCTCCTTTTTGTGCCCCCTCAGTGGCAGTGGGAACCCCCCGCCGCTCATTCGGACAAACCCCCCCCACAGCCCACCCGGGCATTCCCGCCGCAGCCCCCGGGCCCGGGAATCAAAAAGGGAAACGGTAAATGTCAAGTCGCCAAGAGGCAAAACCCAAACCGGGGGGGGACCCTTGCACTGCTGCCGAATCACTTCGGGGGGTTCCCTTTGGGGCCCCGTTTTTTGTCCAAAATAAAGCAAGACACCACCACTAAGCCTCCTACTGAGGGACAATAGCAGTTTGCGGAAACCCACGTGAGTAGCTCCCCCCCCGGGGCGCGCCACCAAAGTCTGTCCCCAAAGGCAGCCCCTATGGACTTCGGGGGGGGGGGGGGGGGGGGGATAAAAAGGGGGGGGGGGGGGGGGGGACCCCGAAAGGAATAAAAAAAAAGCCACAAGGCGTGGGGAGGGGCATAGAAACTGAGGGCACCAAAGAAGCAGGGCCCTGAAGGGCCACAGAAATTTTTAAACTTTTTTTTGCCCGATGGATGGGAATGAGGATTTATGAAATGGGGGCTAAAGGTTTCCTTTCCCTTTTGAGACTGCAAAGAAAAGGGGGTATCTACGCTTCCAAACATGAATAGCCTGGGGTCAACCGGTTGGGGAGATACAGACACCCCGCATTGTTGGGCAGGGGAAAATTTTAGGCAACACTCTCAAAGACGCGTCCACTAAATGGTGAAAAATCCGGGCTGTTTGGTCCCCCTCTTTTCCCAACTGAGGGCCCCAAGCAAACTCACCTCACGGTAGGAGCCGGCGAGACCGGGAAAAATCGGAAGGGCGAACCTCGGGGTGGTTTAAACCTGGGATAAAAAAATGTCTCCCCGACAGAACTTGCTGGGGGGGGACGATCACAACCCCCCCCTCTCAACCTTTTACGCAGTTTTAGTTGAGGGAAAAGGCTCGGCGATCCGAGTGCTGACGTACGCTTTTTTATTTTTCCAGGGGGCCCCGGGTTTCCCCTCAAAAAAAAACTCGGGGTGGTTGGGGGTGTGGGGTGGTTTTGTGTGTGTGTGTGGTTTTGTGTGTGTGTGTGTGTGTGTGTAATTTTGCTATTATCCGCTAATTTTGAAAGACCACCCCTTTCCCAAACTATCCTTTTTTAATATCCCTTTTTTTTATCCCTGAATTATATATGACTTTATTGTCTTCTTTTACTGGTTTTAATAATCCCTACTTTTTTGTGATATCATGGCATGGTAAGAAATTATTGTTCTCCCTTTATTCTTTAAATTGGGGGCTTTTAAAAAGGAAAGTCATGTTTAAAAGTTGAATTAAATAAAAAACGTGTGTGGGGTGTGTGTGTGTTTGTGGGGGGTGTTGTTTGTGTGTGGGGTGTGTGTGTGGTGGGGGTGTGGGAAAGGGGGCCCCCCCCCCCTCCCCCCCCCAAGGGCCCTTTTTTGGGTTAAAAAAAAATTTTACTTTGATTTTTTTTTTTTTTTTTTTAAATGTTTAAAAAAATTATACTTTTTTTTGATATAATTTCTTTTTATTGAAATTTTGTTCTCTTTTTTTCTGTAAATTAGTTTTAAAAGGGAAGGGTTTTTTTTTATAGTTAAAATGTTTTAAAAAAGCCTTTTTTCCCAAATTTCAACCTCTATGAATTATCTCCCTTTCCCCTTTTCTCTCTCTCTCCTTTTCTCTTCTTTTCTCTCTCTCCCCCTCTCTCTCTCTCTTCTCTCTCCTTTCCCCCTTTCCCCTTCAAAAATCTTAGTTACGGTAAAACGTTTTTTTTCCTGATTTTTAAAATTTAAATCTTGGGTGTTGTTTTTTTTAGTTTAAGTAAATTTTACATTTTGCTATTCTTGTCTTTTGAAATGGGCGTTTTGTCGGAAGGGAGAAACAGTTTTTGTGTTGAATTTAGGGCGGGTCACCAATTTTTCTCATTTTTTTTATTTAAGGGAGAAGACCCGCCATTCTGTTTTCCCCGTGAAAGTCAGATATCTGTCCAAAATATTCTTTTAAAAGCTGGGATTTATAAAGAAAATTAAAGGAAACATTTCACTGCAGATAAAATTAAATTCTTCATGCCACGAGTTGAAAGTAACTCAGCGGATAGAATCCAAACACATGCCCGTTGAACTTAAGGTAGGTTTTCCAAACCGTAGTCAGAAACCGGTAGCACCTAAAATTACACAATTTCAAAAATATGTGTGGGATCCAGCTAAAGAAAATGATTTTGTTTGTGCACTTGGATCTGATGTTGTAACTTCAATTTTTGATGAAGCTATTAAATTTATCGATATTGATTTCGAACATGCTCTAGCAAAATTTAACGAGGGTCTTTCTGTGGCTGGTCAGTGCATGAATAGAGATATCATCATTGGTAACGACAAGCGCAGCCCGTGGTTTGATACTGAATGCTCTGTTAAACGCCGTCAGGTAAGACAGGCACTGAGAATGTTCAGCCGGGTAAAACTTGCTAGTAGCCCTGACGCCGTTGACCTGAGATTAAATTATTGTTATTTGAGAAATCAATACAAAGATTTACTCCGCTATAAGCAGCAGTTATATCGACAATGTGTTCTGCGCACTCTTAATGAAAACGCTAGAGACTCTAAACAATTTTGGAGGACTCTGAAGTCAATAAGAAGTAGTTCCGTTGTGACAAACTCAATATCCAACACAGACTGGTTTCAGCATTTTGAACGATTATTTAATGAAGAGTTGACCCTACCTGACTCCACTTCTCCAGGCTTTCATGCAGAAGATGACTGTTTGCTTGATGTTGACTGTGATACCAGTTTTCTTGATCAAGATATAACAGAGGGAGAAATTTTAGACTCGATAAAGGCTTTAAAAAGAAACAAAGCTCCTGGTCCAGACGGACTTATTGGAGAGTTCTATAAGTATGCTATGCCCACCGTTCTCCTTTTTCTTAAGAAATATTTCAACAAACTCTTTGATTCTGGAATCTTTCCCTCTGCATGGTGTGAAGCTCTTATTCAACCGTTGCACAAGAAAGGTGATATCAATTCCCCTGATAATTATAGAGGTATTTCCCTGTTAAATATCAGTTCTAAATTATACAGCTACATTCTGAATAAACGCTTAACCAAATGGATCGAGGATAATAGTGTAATAAACGATGCACAGGCTGGTTTTAGGAAAGGCTATAGTACCACTGACCATATATTTACACTCCTGTCTCTCGTGCAAAAGCAACTTTCTAACCACCAAAAACTATACGTGGCTTTTATTGATTTTAAAAAGGCTTTCGACCTGATTGATAGAAATCGACTTTGGTTAGTCTTAAAGAAAAAGGGTATAAAAGGAAAGATGTACAATGCAATTAAAAGTATGTACACCGTTGTCACGGCTAGGGTTAAAGTACGGGGAGACTTAACTAATATTTTTATGTGTCCTAAAGGTCTAAAGCAAGGAGAAATATGTAGCCCGGTTTTATTTTCTTTATTTATTAATGAACTTGCTGAAGAAATTACAGAGTATGGAAAGCATGGTATTCCTTTATCTCCTGACTTCAAAGAGCTATTGATTCTGCTGTTCGCTGACGATGTGGCGCTCGTGGCGTCCACTGTCATAGGTCTTCAGACACAGCTGAACGTTTTGAGTAAAACAGCTAAGAAACTTGATTTAATAGTGAATCTGGAAAAATCAAAAGTTATTGTGTTTAGAAATGGCGGTTATATTGCTTCAAAAGAAAAATGGTTTTACGATAGTATGCAACTAGAGATTGTTAATCAATATAAATATTTAGGTGCTATATTCTCCACTGGCCTTACTTTTTCTCATTGCCTTGAGGATTTAGCATCCAGGGCAAAACATCAGGTCATTATTATATTGAAACTTCTGTGGAAATATCAGAGTGTGGTCCCAAAATTATTCTTCAAACTTTTTGATTGTCAGATCCAGCCAATCCTTGCCTATGGCGCTGAAGTATGGGGCTTAACTGCAAACCTCTCGGCTATAGAAAAAATACATTTGTTTGCACTCAAGAGATTCCTGAATGTTTCTATAAAAGCGCCTAATGCCTTGGTTTATGGAGAAACTGGTAGGTTTCCACTTTATATAAACATTTATACTAAATGCGTGAAGTATTGGATACATGTCGTTAATATGCCTGACAATCGTCTTCCCAAAAAAGCGTATAAAATGTTATATGATTTACATTGCCGGGGTAAAAAAAATTGGGTTACGTCAGTCTGCCTCACATTAAATCGTTACGGTTTTGGATATGTATGGGAAAATCAAGGAGTTCCCAACGTAAAAGTTTTCCTTTCAAAATTCAAAAGTCGGCTAATCGATTGTCATTTACAAGCATGGTATAGCCACATAGAATCTAAGGACCGATTTCTCTTTTATTTTTCTTTTAAGCAGTTTTGGGAAATGCCAAATTATCTATTCACTGTAAACAACGTGAGCAGTCGTAAAAACTTGATACGGTTCAGACTTGGTGTATCCTGTTTGAACACACACAAACTGCGGTATTCGAGCGTCCCCCGTGAAGCACTGTGCTGTCCGTTTTGTCCGTGTGAGTTGGAATCCGAATACCATTTTCTGATAGTATGTCCTAAGTACAAAGTTATTCGCGAGCGTTACATACCTTTCAAGTTTTATAGACGACCATCGGCTTTTAAGATGTCGTTACTGCTCGCTAACGGAAAAATCTGTAATGCTGTGGCTACATTCATATCGAAAGCTCTTGAGGTCAGATGTGGACAGACTGATGTGACTTAGAACCGTTGTTCCTGCATGCACCGTCAAAGTTGCCTTAATAATATCACACCGATAGCGTGTGATTGAGGTGGTGTGTGTGTGTGTGTGTGTGTGTGTGTGTGTGTTGTGTGTGTGTGTGTGTGTGTGAGAGAGAGAGAGAGAGAGAGAGAGAGAGAGAGAGAGAGAGAGAGAGAGAGAGAGAGAAAGCGAACAAGGTCAACGATCGTTGATTATGTTCGCGAGATTTATTGTTTAGTTTTGTGTGTTTATGCATATACTGTATTTGACGATGCATTGATTTCTTTCCTTACTTATTTCATTTGCGATCAGTTTGATTTTGTTTCTACCCCCTCCCTCTGTTCCCATTGACACGGGCATGTGGCCTAGTTCAATTAAAACATTTGTCTTGTCTCTCTCTCTCTCTCTCTCTCTCTCTCTCTCTCTCTCTCTCTCTCTCCTCTCTCTCTCTCTCTCTCTCTCTCTCTCCACTTCAAACATCTTAGTTAGCGGTAAATCGTTTATTCCTGATTTGAAGTTAACTCTGCAGGTTGTTTTTATAGTTTAAGTAATTATACATTTTGCTATTCTTGGTCTTTTGAATGGTGCTGTTAGTCGGAAGGGAGAAACAGTATTGTGTTGATTGAGGACGGGTCATGCCTATTTTACTCATTCGTTTTTATTGAAGGGAGAAGACCCGCCATTCTGTGTTGCCTGTGATAGTCAGATATCTGTCCAACATATTCTTTTAGACTGCTGGGATTTATACGACATTAGAAGGAAACATTACACTGCAGATAATATGAAGATTCTTTTTCGTGATGTTCCCCCTGACAATATTTTTAACTTCCTAAAAGAAGTCAATTTATTTCATCGTGTGTGAATTTAGTGTTGTTAGATATTTTATACCCAGTATTGATTTTTGCAGATTACAGTCAGTGATTTCAACGTGTTGGTTTTTAATCCTAGGATTGGTTCTTTTAATCTTTTTTTTAATGGGTTGGGTAAGGTTTTGCTTTTAATCCTTTTTTTTAACATATATACGTGGTAGTTTCAAACATGATGACAGTCCTGAGATAACCTTTGCTGTTGACGGGACTATAATTTTAATCTTAATCTTAATGGTGCTATTGTTTTTGTTTTTTATTTAATACTTAAATTTGAGCTTATCTTTGAGCGTTCTGCTTGACATTTGGAGTGTTTATTTAAGTGTGGTGTTAATATTGCATTTGTGATGGTGGTTTGTGGTGGTGATGTGTGCGCCTGTGCCTCTGTGTGTGTGTGTGCGCGCGCGCGCGCGCGCGCGCGCGTGTGTGTGTGTGTGTGTGTGTGTGTGTGTGTGTGTGCGCGCGCGTATGTGGTGTGTGTGTGTATGTGTGTGTGGTGTGTGTGTGTGTGTGTGTGTGTGTGTGTGTGTGTGTGTGCGTGCGTGCGTGCGTGCGTGGTGCGAGGTCTCTCTTGTCGTTGTCGTCTCCCCCCCCCCCCCCCCAATCTCCTCTTTTGTGTATTACAAATGTACTCAAATCTTCCTATAAACGGTGCAGCATTACACATATTGTACATTTTAGTTCTTTTCACCGACTCGTGATCTTAACAGCGTGACCTCGGTTTAAAACATTTTGATACAGAATATCTAGTAAACATGGATTTTTGATTTTTGCTGTCGGCCTTTCCCCTCTGTGTGCGTTTTCGGACTCACACGGTCAAGCTGATGCACGAGAATCAAGAGTTTTGAAACTGATTTGATCCTTTTTTTTTTTTTTTTTTTCTTCAAAATTTGCATTATGTATTATCAGTTCGTCTATATCCGCAATAACCCCTGTTTGAAAAGATCATTTGAGTTTTTTTTAGTCAATAGATTATCTTTTCGTGCTGGAGCAATACAGCCCTGAATTTAACACCAAGAACTTCATACACACACATAAACTTGCAAATTTGTCATACCCGACAGATTTTAAATTCTTAACATGTTATTTTACATGCCTGGATCTGAAATTTTACAAAACTTTAATGATTTGAAATGTTAATGTTTTGTTAAGAATCCTAACGATTTGATAAGTGTCCCGAAATGACCTCTTTGTAATCACTGTTACTTTTGCATTGAATATGGATCTTAACTAGGAGTCAACTAACAGTGATTTACATCTGATTGCAGCGCGGCACATTCTCAGTGAACTCAGCAGTTCCTTGAAGTTTCACCAGGTCATTTATTTCTTCCAAATGATTGGCCAGTTAGTCTGTCAAACGGCGAATAATTTCCAATGATTTTATGTCTTGTCATAATGTTTCGGGTTGTTTAAGGACTCGGTATTTTTCGGTTTACTCCTTTGTGTCTTTCTGGCTCCGTTCGCCAAGGACTGAACCAGGATATGCGTCTAGTGTTCAGATCTGATGCGATTTTCTGTCGCCTGCCTTGCCTTGGGGGGGGTGTGTGTGTGTGTGTGTGTGTCTGTGTGTGTGTGTGTGTGCGTGCGTGCGTGCGTGCGTGTGTGCGTGCGTGTGTGTCCCTGTCAGTGTCCATTTCTCCCCTGTGCTGTCAACCTGTAACTGGTGGTTACCCTGGGCTGTAGTCCCCTTCATAGCGTCTCCTCTGGGCTGTCATCAGGGACACAGCAGGAACGGGACTATAACCCCGGGGGCACACCGGGAACGGACCACAACCCAGGGGACACACCGGGAACGACATGACAGCCCAAGGGATACACCAGGATCGGAACCACAGGCCAGGGGACACACCGGGAACGAGACGACAGCCCAGGGGACACATCGGGAACGACATAACAGCCCATGGGACACACCAGGATCGGGACCACAGCCCAGGGGACATACCGGGAACGGGACCACAGCCCAGAGGACACACCGGGAATGAGACGACAGTCCATAGGAGACACCAAGAACAGGTCTAAAGGGCAGGGGATACATGAAAAATGACAGGTACGTGCGTCCACACACACACGCGCGCGCGCGCGCGCGCACACTCACACACACACACACACACCACACACACACACACACACACACACACACACACACACACACACACAGATGCTGTCTGTTCAAACCAGGTCCTAATTAGTCATTTGCAAGTGTGTGTGTGTGAGTGTGTGTGTGTGTATGCGCGAGAGCGCGCGCGCGCGCGAGCATGTGAGTGTGTGCGTGAGTGTGAGTGTGTGTGTGTGTGTTGGGTGTGTGTGTGCGTGAGCTATGTATCCCTTGGGCTGCGGGCCCGTTCCTGGTGTGTCCCCTGGTCTGTGGGCCGTTTCTGGTGTGTCCCGTGGGCTGTGGGCCCGATCCCGGTGTGTCCCCTGGGCCGGGCCCGTTCCCGGTGTGTCCCCTGGGCTGTGGACCCGTTCCCGGTGTGTCCTCTGGGCTGTGGACCCGTTCCCGGTGTGTCGTCTGGGCTGTGGGCCCGTTCCTGGTGTGTTTCTAATGCTGTGGCCCCATTCAGGGTGTGTGCCCTGGGCTGTGGGCCCGTTCCCGGTGTGTCCCCTGGGCTATGGGCCCGTTTCGGGTGTGTCCCCAGGTCTATGGACCCGTTCCCGTGTGTCCCCTGGGCTGTGGGCCCGGTCCTGGTGTGTGCCCTGGGCTGTAGTCCCGTTCCTGGTATGCCCCTGGTCTGTGGTCCCATTAATGGTGTGTCCCTTGGGGTGTGGGCCGGTTCCCAGTGTGTACCCTGGGCTGTGGGCCCGTTCCTGGTGTATCCACCGGGCTGTGTGTCCCGTTCATGGTGTGTCCCATGGGCTCTTGGGCGCGTTCCTTGTGTGTCCACCAGGCTGTGGGCCCGGTCCTGGTGTGTCTCCAGGGCTGTGGTTCCGTTCCTGGTGTGCCCCGTGGGCTGTGGTCCCGTTCCAGATGTGTCCCGGGCTGTTGGTTCCGTTCTTGGTGTGATTCCTGGGCTGTGGTCCCCTAATGGTGTGTCCCTTGGGCTGTGGTCCCGTTCCAGGTGTGTCGCTGGGCTGGGACTTCCGTCCGTTTGGTGTGCTCCCTTGGGCTGTGGTCCGTTATGGTGTGTCCCTTGGGCTGTGGCCCGTTCCAGTGTGTGATCCGCCTGGGCCCTGGTGGCCTTCCGTTCCTGGTGTGTCCCCATGGGCTTTGGGCGCCGTTTCCCGGTGTGTCCCCTGGGCTGTGGGTCCCGTTCCCGGTGTGTCCTCCGAGGTCTGTGGTTCCGTTCCTGGGTTGCTCCCGTGGCCTGTGTGGTCCCGTTCCTGGTGTGTCCCACTGGGCTGTTGTGTGACCGTCCTGGTGTTCCAGGCTTGGCCCGTTCGTGTGTCCTGGCTGTGTCCGTCCGGTGTGGCTGGGCTGGTCCCGTTCGTATCCTGGTGTGGGCCCTTGCGGCTGTGGTCCCGTGTTCCGCAGTGCGTTGTGTTCTGCCTGTGTGTCTGGCGGGACTTCCTTGTTCCCTGGTGTGGCGGTCGGGTCCCGCTGGGTCGTGACCCGTTCCCGGATGTGTCCCCTCCCTGGGCTGTGCGGTCCCGTTAATGGGTGTTCCCTTGGGCTGTGGTCCCGTTCCAGGTGTGTCGCTGGGCTGGGGACTTCCGTCGTCCCTGGGGTGTGGTTCGTGCCCCTGGGCTGTGGGCCCGTTTCCGGCTGTGGTCCTCCTGGCGCTGCTGGGTCCGTCCGGTGTGTCCTTGGCTGAGTTCAGTGTTCCCTTGGATGGTCTCCTCTGGGCTTGGTCGACTCATTCCCGGTGTGTCCCCTGGGCTGTGGGCTCGTTCACGGTGTGTCCTCCGGGCTGTGGTCCCGTTCCCGATGCGTTCATTTCGATCATAGTTCTTGAGGTCTCCTCTGGGCTTTCGACTCATTCCCGGTGTGTCCCCTGGCTGTGTCCCGTTCTGGTGTTGCCCTAGCTGTGGCCTATTCCTGTTGGTGGTGTAGGCCCGTCCGTGTGTACCAGGCTGGTGGTGCCCGTTCCTGTGTGTCCTCGGCTGCAGCGTTCCTGGGGTTCCCCGGCGTTTCCTTTGTGTCCCCGGAATGTGTCCCGTCCTGTGTGTCCCCTGGGCTGTGTCCGTTCCCGGTCCCTGGCTATGGCCCTTCCTGTGTGTCCCAGTCTGCCGTCCGTGTGTCCTGGTGTCCCGGTCCTGGTGTGTCCCTGGGCTGTAGTCCGTTCCTGTATGCCCCTGGTTGTGGTCCCTTAATGGTGTGTCCCTTGGGGTTGGGCCGGTTCCCGTGTGTACCCTGGGCTGTGGCCCGTTCCTGGTGTATCCCCGGGCTGTGGTCCCGTTCCTGGTGTGTCCCATGGGCTTTGGGGCCCTTCCTTGTGTGTCCCAGCTTGGGCCGTCTGTGGTCCCCAGGCTTGGGCCCAGTCGGTGTGTCTCCAGGGCTGTGGTCCGTTCCTGGCGTGCCCCGTGGACTGTGGTCCCGTTCCAGTGTGTCCCCGGGCTGTTGTTCCGTTCTGGTGTGATTCCTGGGCTGTGGTCCCGTTTGGTGTGTCCCTTGGGCTGTGTTCCCGTTCAGTGTGTCGCTGGGCTGTGGGACTCCGTCCCGGTGTGTCCCCTGGGCTGTGGACCCGTTCCCGGTGTGTCCCTGGGCTGTGGTCCCGTTAATGGTGTGTCCCTTGGGCTTGTGGTCCCGTTCCAGGTGTGTCCTGGGCTGTGGACTTCCTCCTGGTGTGTCCCCTGGGCTGTGGGCCCGTTCACGGTGTGTCCCCGGGCTGTGGTCCGTTCCCGATGCGTCCATTCGATCATAGTTCTTGGGTCTCCTCTGGGCTTCGACCATTCCGGTGTGTCCCGCTGTGGGCCGGTTCCGGTGTTCCTGGCTGTGTCCTTCCGTGGTCATTCGCTGCGAGGTTCCCTGGGTTCGCTCTCGGTGTGTCCCCTGGGCTGTGGTCCCGTTCCTGGTGTGTCCCTAGCTGTGGCCGTTCCTGTGTGTCCCGAGACTGTAGGCCCGTCCTGGTGTGTTCCCCGGGCTGTGTCCCGTCTCCTGGTGTGTCCTTCGGCTGGCCGTTCCTGTGTGTCCCGGCTGTTCCGTTCCCGTGTGTTCCCTGGATGTGGCCCGTTCCTGGTGTGTCCCTGGGCTGCTGGACTCCGCGTTCCCGGGTGTGTCCCCTGGGCTGTGGGCCCGTTCCTGGTGTGTCCCGCGTCGGTGCTGGCTGGGCCCGTTCCGGGTGTCCCCTGGGCTGTGGCCCGTTCCGTGTGTCCCTGGGCTAGGTCCTCCGTTCCTGGTCGTGCCTGGCTGTGTCCCGTTAATGGTGTGTCCCTTGGGCTGTGGGCCCGTTCCCAGTGTGTACCCTGGGCTGTGGGCCCGTTCCTGGTGTATCCCCTGGGCTGTGACCCGTTCCCGGTGTGTCATCTGGGCTGTGGGCCCGTTCCTGGTGTGTCCTCAGGGATTTGGACCCATTCCTGGTGTTTCCCCCGGGCTGTGGGCCCTATCCTGGTGTGTCCCCTGACTTGTGGTCCCTTCTCGGTGTGTCCCCTGGCATATGGGCCCGTTTCTGGTGTGTCCCCTGGGCTGTGGGCCCGTTCCTGGTGTGTCCCAGGGTTGTGGGCCCGTTCCTGGTGTGTGCCTTGGGCTGTGGGGCCGTTCCTGGTGTGTCCCTGGGCTGTGGGCCCGTTCCTTGTGTGTCCATCGGGCTGTGGTCCGTTCCTGGTGTGTTCCCTGGGCTGTGGGCCCGTTCCTGGTGTGTGCCCTGGGCTGTGGGCCCGTTCTGGTGTGCCTCGGGGTGTGGGCCGTTCTGGTGTGTCCTCCGGGCTGTAGTCCTTTCCCGATTCGTCCCTTTCAATCGTAGTCCTTGAGGTCTCCTCTAGGTTGTCTTTTCAAACCAGGTCCTAATCAGTCATTTGCAAGTGGGATACAGCAGGGGATGTTCAGACGCTTCGATGCTCAGGTGGTTGTCATCTTGGATGGTGGGTCGTAGGGACGGGAGGTCTTGTCTAGAGCGATGATGGTGGTTTGGCTTTTAATTGCTTGTAGGTTCATATACTATTCATATGCATCATTTTGTTGCTGACAAGGCTGAAGATGTGCAGGTCGCTATGTTGTTGAACTTTGTATGGGTAAGGAACATGTCGTTTGCGTCACTGGAAACACAGCACGAGGTGTGTTTCTGGTGTGCTGTGTCCACATCACGAGGTCCGGGTGGATCCGCGTTTTTCTATGAGTATGATGTGTGGTCACATCAGCTTCATAGGGCACTCCTTCAGGGTGCTTGTCAATGTGGACACCACAGAGCTGTGGTGCTTGGAGCACAAAGTCACTGCCCTTCCTATAGGACGCATGGCTGCTCTGATTCCCACTGTCAGGTGTCTGGAACAAAGGTTGAGAAAAGTGGTACCAGAGGAGATGCCCCAGGAAAGTGTATTAGTCCTGAGGTGTTTCCTTAGTGATCACCTGGTATGTTGAGTATCCCTTGTTGTGCAGAGAACCTGTCTGGGTAATCGAATCAACATATGACTCGTACAGAGTCTGTGAACTAATGCCAGCTTCACGTGTTCAGTGAATCTGAAGCTAGTTCCACCAGACCTCGCCGTTGATGTGCACTCACAAGGGTTCCTGGAAATGCCCATGGAACTGTACGAAACTGTGTGCGGCGCTTGCTGCCACACCGTGTGTTTTTATCCATACAGATCATTCAACGACGTCCCTGCATGTGTTTAGTTCTGTTAGTCACGGGTGATGTGTTGGATCAGTTTATGAGCTGGGGGCTCTTAACGGCTTCACCAGAGAAATACATAGATGCATGTACCTGTACATGTATTTATTCATATCTCTGGTATCACCAATGTTATTCATTCTGGACGGCCTCCTATACCAGTGATTTATCAGTCAAGGTGATACTTCCTGAGTAATCAGAGTTGCTGGTCATCTTCAGCTGTGTTTCATTGAGAGATGCAGTTGAGGAGTTACCGTGCGTTCTGGGATTTGTTTGCAAAGGATCTTCATCTTTTCAGAACAGGCAATGAAGCAAGAGAATTGGAGGCATGGGTAAACTGGTCAGCTTCCAGCTGCGGACCAGACTCCTCATGTGTCAGGAGAATGCAATCACTTGACAAGAGCAGTAAATCCACTGCTCTTGCCTGAACGTTCCTTAAGGATAACTTCTCTCGGATTTTGGTCTGTCATAGAGACGACGCTGGTGAAAGTGATCCATTTAAGGTCTGCATTCTGGATTCATATCCTAGTTCAGATCCTTGGGGATAGGGCCAAGTTAAGTCCAGAAGAATGGGCTGTAAAATAATAAGATCGTGACCTTGGCTTAACCCTGTGACAGACGTCGAACTCTGGAAGTTTTCATCGCTTTTTTCGTACTCTTTGGCCTGTCATTTGTGTAAGGAGTAAATGCCTGTGTGAACTCGGGAACTGCCATGGTCACTGGGAATACCTGGAGCCCACGTTGCCAGGTGTGTCCCCTGGGCTGTGGGTCCGTTTCTGGTGTGTCCCCTGGGCTGTGGACTCGTTCCCGGTGTCTCCCCATGGCTGTGGACCCATTCCGGGTGTGCCCCTGGGCTGTGGGCCCGTTCCTGGTGTGTCTCCTGGGCTGTGGGCCTGTTCCTGGTGTCTCCCCATGGCTGTGGACCCATTCCGGGTGTGCCCCTGGGCTGTGGGCCCGTTCCTGGTGTGTCTCCTGGGCTGTGGGCCCGTTCCTGGTGTGTCCTCTGGACTGTGGGCCCGTTCCTGGTGTGTCCCCTGGGCTGCGGTCCCGTTCCCGGGTGCCCCCATAGCTCTGGGCCCGTTCCAGGTGTGTCTGCTGGGCTGTGGTCCCATTCCCGGTGTGTGGCCTGGGCTGTGGGCCCGCTCCTGGTGTGTCCCGTGGGCTGTGGGCCCGTTTCTGGTGTGTCCCATGGGCTGGGGACCCGTTTCCGGTGTGTTCCCTGGCTGTG